>JAYESA010000448.1:0-190237 GCA_036927795.1 Iris macrosiphon
GCCTCGCTGGAGCACGATCACCCGATCCCTCTGCCATTAACGTCGGAGATCCGCCGTTCTTCCTTCGACTTCGTCTCACCTCTTCCCCGATCGACCCAACCTTTCCCGCAGTCGAGGCCTGACTCGTCGGACTCGTCCCCGACCTCTGTTCTCCTCCTCTCCTCCGCCTGAACGTCACCAGCCACCGCCATTATCTGAATATCACCACCATCACCATTACAACCACCAGCAACCCCACCGTTGCCATCAACCGAGCCACCCTCTCCTTGCCTCGATCTGCCCTGGCCTCTCCCTGCTCTCCTTCTTCTCCGGTGAACTATCACCCGAGCCTCCTCTTCCACCTCTCCACTGTCCTCCTTGCAGGCCGGACCACCCCTGGCCGGAGAAACACCATCTCACCATCGTCAACTCATCACCCTCATCATCTCATCTTCACCATCATTACAATCATCATCATCCTTAAACACCATCAACACCTCATCACTATTATCCTCATCACCATTAATATCATCATTAAACACCATTACCATCATTATCCAATCATCATCTCCATAATCATCCACATCATTATAATCACTATTGTCTACGTCATCGTCGTCATCATCACCGCCATAGTCATCGTCGTTATTATCGTCATCACCATCGCCATCGCCATCGTCACCAACATCGTCATCATCCCCATCATCATGATCGTCAACATTATCATCATCCCTATCATCCTCATCATCGTCTCACCATGGTCATCACCATCATCTCATCATTGTCGTCATCATCATTAGCATCCACAGCCTCCCCATCATCACCATCATTCCAGCCACCACCTATAGCATCCTCCTCACCTCATCACCTAACCACCCTAGTCATCATCACCCTTAACCATCACCCTTAGCAAACCTCATCATCGTCATAACCCTCATCATCATAGACCCGTCACCCTTGCCAGCCAACCGTAGCAGACATCCCGATTCCCGTACCTATGCACGTTGACCCCGAGGACCATTGGATTGTTCTACGCGACTTCTGAAGCAGGTTATTGGTGCTACGCAGCCTTCTTGCCAGGCAAGTATACCTTGCCTTGTTGTACTGTTTAAATTCTGTATTATTTAGCTGCATGTTTATTATCTTTAACTGTGCGCGTCCGAGAAAGACTCGGGTGCAGTCAACGGAGGCATTGACGTTAGGACTTGTGTCTGACCTAGTGTCTAGTAGACCCACCTAAAGTCGTGGAGTTAGTAGTATGACTCCCAGGCCTTGACACATTTCTTACACGTGTTGTGAGTCTCATGTAGGGCACAGACTCACGTATGCGGTTGGCCACCTGTACGTGTAGGTCGTGCGACGGATAGGGTATAACTGCTAATAGTGATGCATGTTAGAGACTTAGCAATTATTAGTAGTCGGAGCATAGACTATTGTAGTTCGAAGGTCCAATCCTTGTCCTTGTTTGGTTGTGAGGTTGGACTATCGTTCTAACGATAGACTATGAGCCAGAGTTATGACACCGATACTTGCACTCCATCTCGGTGTGGTAGCTACTGCGTGTTGTGGATACAACATGCATCGATCATTGGGCGGAAAAGACAATTAGTAGGCGTATGGGACAGACATTTGGTTGTCGTAGTTTCAGAGTAAACTGCCGCACCGTGAGCCTCAGTGTTACCCGGTTATGGGCCAGTGTTACCCGGTTATGGGCCAGTGCTACCCGGTTATAGGATTAATATTGCCCGATTATGGGAGTATATGCTTGTCGATATATTCGGCAGAGGTTACTAGCTGCGCGCTATCATGATCGGTGATGTAGTCAGCATATACATCTGGCATCCAGTTTACAGCTAATGCCAGATACATAGCCTCTGGCTTGACGCTATGCTTTACACCTTTCACCTACCCATACGTACCAAGGTTGTCTTCAAAGTGTATTTCACTTAGCTGGTTAGGTCACCCTTGAGTTTTCACAGTATTTACTTTATGGCATGCTTTTATGTATCTTGTTATGTCCCTCTGAGGACATGGCCCTTTCCAGGTGTATTGTTCACGAGTATTCGCAGGAGCGCAGATCCGGACTTGCTACGTATATTGCGATGGGATCTTCTCTTTGAGCCGTGATTGTTAGTTGTCATTCTTATATTGCATTTAGTGTGGTATTCTTATATTTTAGTTCGGTAGTAGATTTATTTTCATCCGACTACCATCATTAGATGCTTTATATTGAGATCCAGTTATAGATATTGGTTATTCATTTATATATGATTTCTGTGGATGAGATTTAGTTATACCCTGTGACTTATATGTTTATCACTAGTGAATTGTTATTCATATTACAGCGTACGTGTGTTATGATTTCCATATATTGGAGTGCCATATTCATACGGCTGGCATGCTTACGTGTCCTGGTCTTACGTATTTTGGGATTGGGGCGTGACATGTCGGATGAGTGAGATTTATAGGGATAGGGTCCTATTTATAGGTAAAAGTTAGGATTATGTGTGTGGACCAGATCTGTCTAGGAAAATGAATGGTTGTGATGAAAATGCCAATTATTGATTGGTTTCTATTTCTTAAAACATCCTATGATCTAGGATTTTGGAGGTAAAATGGCAAGAATGCCCATAACAGTTTTGGGTATTTACAACTTTTTATTTTTGTCTTTTTTCAGCGAGGATTATTTAATTAAAGATTAATAATTAATTACTTAGATAATAAATAAACTATTAAACAATTTTCAATAAATAATTTATAGTAATTAATATTAATTACTATAATAATTATTATTTAATGATTTTAATATAAATAATTGTCTAGTCATTACTATTACTAATGATAACTAATTATTATTAATTATTTGTAATCATTGAATAAATGATTCATTAATAATGAATGATTCTAACCATTTGCCAATGATTAATATAATCTTTAATAACTAATTAATCATTATCATTATATTTGTTATATTATTATTAATTATTTGTTTTTATTTATCGGTCTATTTATTTCTATTTGTTGTTACCACATAACGCTAAATTCAAATAGAATGTTCGTGGTTATGAAAAATTTGAATTTTTTTTGTCGTACTTCTATATTAGGGCAGTTACAGCTGACATGGTGAAAGATGTTATGGCATTACTAACAACTAAACAAAAGAAATAACATAGTAATGAGATGAATTTATAGCAAAAAACAATTTGTGTATTACATGGTATTGACTATTTGATGTAATAATATTTATGTTGAACCTTAACTCTAAGAAGTTCAAATAGTAAGAGATAATCACAAGAGAACATCAATATTAATATAGTCATTTCTGCTCACAAACAAACAATTGATTTAAGTTGAGCTGATTGATAAACATCATTCCTACAACAGTTTTGTTATGACTATCAAAATTTTGACAGTCCTAACTATTGTTAAGACTGCTAAAATTTTTGTAGTTCTACGTCGATCCAACAAGACTATTCCGATTTTTGAATATTCAAAACTCCATTAATGAAGTTCCACAACTTCATAAATGGTTTCAATTTGAAATATCTACTATAAAATAATTAAAAATACTTCAATGAAACATGAAATCTAAGAAAAACAAATTCAAGAATTGGAAAAAAACTAGAACTACAACACCTACTTTCAAATGATGACAATTTATCTTAATTGTGAATGAGTCTTAATATGTGAAATTTTCGTATAGGATTGGAAGTAGGGAGAGTTATGTTATGTCAGAGAGAATGATAAGTGTGTTAGAATAGAGTTTTATGAGTAATGCTCCAGTTACAACCAAATGCTTATAACCTTCTTACAACCAAGGTCACTGACAAGTGGGACCGGGTGGGGCCCACCTGTCAGGGTGGGAGAGAGAGGGTTGTAAGCATTAGGTTGTAAACTTAGCATTATTCGAGTTTTATTGCCCCCAGTATGTTTAGCCCCTGATAAGTTTTTAACTCGTGTGCTGCCCTTAACATTGGCTTTTAAACTGTCTAAATATGACTCCAGATCTAATTACTGCCGCACATTTAATTAGTGAAAACAAAATACAAACACCCCATTCTTCTATTTTCTAGTAGTCGCTCTAATTTTTTTTTTTCCCCTTGTTCTTCTCTTACGTAAATTTAATTTTCTTGAGAAAGAAATAGAAATAGAAAGAGAAATAGAAAGAGAGAAGATGCAGATTTTTGTTAAAACCCTAACCGGGAAGACGATCACTCTCGAGGTGGAGAGCAGCGACACCATCGACAACGTCAAGGCGAAGATCCAGGTACCGTCTCTTCCCCCCAAAACCTTAAATTTTTTAGTGCTTCTATTGTGAATTCTTTTTTATTTATTTTTTTGGTGGTCGTGGTGGTGATGGGGGGGGGGGGGGGGGGGGGGGGGGCGGGGGGCGGCTTGTTCTGCGGATTAGGGTTTTGTGAACTTTGATTGAAGTTTAGTGCTTTGGATGGTGGTGGTTTGAAAACCAGGGTTTCGGTTGTTGGTTCTTGATATTTTGAATAGGGTTTTGGTTTGATCCCCAGGGTTCTGTGGCCTCAGATTGATTTGAGGGTTTGGGTTGTGATGGATATGGTTTTTTTATGCTCAAATTTCCTTCTTCTTTTTCTTCCAAAAATTGACTCTTTTTGCCCTGCAAAACCCTTGTTTCTTCATCCATCTCGTCTAAAGGCTAACAATTAGGGCTTCTGTTGTGGACTATGTTGCACGGATGCGAGACTACGATTCAGACACGCGGATATGGGCACGGACAAGCACCAAATTCGGTGGGTCAGCACAGACATGTCACCAATTTTGCTTCGTAGGTTGTGGATTAAGGTTTTGCTTTGATGGATCATAAGGGGAACATCTCGAGGTTCACCAAGAAATTAGGGTTTCTCTTTTGTGTTCTTGCTATTTGGGTGTTTTGTGGGTTGGGGTTAGGTTGATGGGCTCAATTGCTCTCAATGTTCTAAAAATCAGCCTAGACGGTGCCTAGGCGCTAGGTGGCCGCCCGCCGCCACGAAAACCCCTAGTCGGTCCTCCTAGGCGTTAGGCGGGCCTAGTCGGCGCCTGTTCGGCCTTCAAATTTGAAAAAACAAAAATTACGGATGTTCGGCTTGCTGGTGGAGACGGATGCTGCGGTGGTGGTGGTGTCACGCCCCAGTCCTACAATACACGGGACCAGGCCACGTGGCAATGGACAGCTAATACGACTCCGTGGGATTACCCAATTTAATGGACCCGACGAAGCGTACTACGCTGTCCTAAAATACTAACAAGTCTAATATACTAACATACATCAGGTAATGTCTAATCTCATCCACAAATATAAATAAGGAGTACTGAAATAAATACTGGAAAAATAAGTGCGGAGTCTGAAATGTCATAGTATAATCCAGATATGTCTGATGGGAACAAACCCACTACAATGATGAAATAAGAGTACTGAAAGACAGATAAGAGAATGCGACTAGAGCATCAGCTAACTAGATAAGGATGCTCCAGCCCTAGGCGGAGAAGGCCTACCAGTGATCAAGGGAACTCTGATGGTAGCACCTCAAGCTTCTCCTCGGACACGTACCTCGTCTTCTACCCGGGCCCGTACACGGTAGGATAGTAAGCCTCGTCCAAATCTGGAAGGGAATCAGGTCCTCAGAGGGACATAACAAGATACAAAAATACATGCCATATATAAATACTGAATAAAATAAAGGGGTGTGCTAACCATCTAAGTGAATGCAATGTGAGGACAACCTTGGTACGTATGGGTAGGTGTAGGCATAACGTCCACACTCCGAAGAGCATGGTATCTGTACATGTAACGTCCATCGTTCCGAAGAACGATGTATCTGCAAATATATACGTCCGTATCGCTCCGAAGAACGCGGTATCTGTATAAAGGAAGTCATTGGATCCGTGGCTCTTCTGGATACTACGGATTCCAATATGTGTATCCCATATGTCTACTAGTTGTCTTCCCCGACCAATGCAGATATACAAGTCGAATACACGACGTGCATACCACGTAACTACATGCCAAGTCTCAACTAATTAGATAACCCTGATTACGTACTAAACCGTGATGCATGTCACACGCACCGATAGCTAGTCGGATACGCGAACCCGCATCCCAACATGAGTTTGTCATCGTGATGCGTGTAAAAGTGTCAGGGTCTAGGAATATATCAGAATATTCTCACAGTGGTAGGTGAGTCTGCTAGTGACTAAGTCAATACACTACACATCGACGCATTCGTCGACTGCACCCGAGTCGTTCTCGGACGCGCACAGTTATATATAATATTGCAACAAGATATTATACAACATTTTATAATTTAAATTAAACAGTAAATTAGGCAATGTATACTTGCCTGGGTCCTCGAGCTGCGAGTACCAAAATTCTGCTCCCGAAGGCTCACCTGAACGGTCTAGCGACCCTATACATATAATATAATATAATCATCAGTAATTACAATAGTACGCACATGAACACAACTACGCTGCACTTAGGAACTGACGTAGGGGGGGTCACGACTGGTCAACTAGCAGGGTCGCGTGTGCACGTAGCTAATTCGTACACGTGTCATGTCCTCAATTACCGTGTATAGCAAGATAACGAATTATCAAAATACGCTACGAAACCAAATAACGTATAACACAAAAAATACAAGTCCTAGCTAACATGTTAGTATGCACAAGGTCAGTCGTCTAAACCTTAGGTCAACACAAGTATTCACATTAAATAACCATATTTTTCTCTGTGGTAAATCACTAGCACTAATTTCTATTCTAAAATACGTACACCTATACACAATGCACAAGGGTTCACAAAACACTGTTCATACAACAATACATAAAGAAGGAAGTGTGAAGGTATACCTAGTCGATCGTGGCCGAGGAGGGGTGTCCGTTACACGAGGGGGGTTGTCTCCGGCGGTATACGGTAGCTGCGGCAGCTACAGTGGCAGCAGGGTGGTGCTCCGGCCACAGCAACACGTAGCAGCAGCAGCTCCGGCAGCATCTTGCAGCGGCGGCGTCTGGGTCGGCGGTGGCGGGTCGCTGACGGTGGAGGAATGGCCGTGGGAGGACGGCGGCTAGGGTGGTGGTGTTCTCCGGCGAAGGTCGACCGCGGAGATGGATGGGTGCAGGTGATGGTGATGATGATGTTGGTGACAGTGATGTTAGTGACGGTGGTAGACGGTGCTAAGGTGGTGGCGGTGGTTGCTGATGGTGTTGGAGACGGTGAGGTAGGGATGACGGTGGTGGAGATGGTCGGGGTCGAGGTGGGTGGCTGAGGCGGCGGGGCTGTGCAGGAGGGGGAGTCGGGTGGAAGGGTATGGGTTGCTGATGATGGTGTTGTTGATGATGTCGGTGGTGATGGTGACGATGGTGGCGGTGGAGATGGTGATGATGGTGGTGGTGGAGATGGTGATGACGGTGGCCGTGGAGGTGGTTGGCTGTGGTGGCGGTGGAGATGACTGGGGAAGGAGGAGTCGGGTTGAGGGTGGTGCAGGTTGCTGATGGTGATGATGCTGAGGTAAAGGGAAGAGGCGGAGACGACCGACGGTGGTGCTGTGGCGGCGGGTTGTTGTCGAGGGGGGGACAGGCGGAGGAGATGGTCGTGGCTGAGGCGGCGGGGCTGTACAGAAGGAGGAAGGCGGTCGGAGGAAAGGGGAGGTGACGGGGTTGTGCTGGTGGCCGGGTTGATGAGGAAGGGATGAAGTAGGTTTAGGGTTTTGTTAGGTGATGTGGTTGGCTGTTGTGTGGGTTTTAGGAGAGAGAGTGTAGGTGTTTATGTAGGAGAGAGAGAGAGGGGGGCTCTCCTTGGGATTAAGGCCGGCTATGGATATTTTTCTAGGGTTGAGGGAAGCCTCCACATGATAAATAAGTGGCTAGGATGATGGGGATTTGAAATGGAGGGTGGAGATGTAAGGGGATAAAGTTGTATGAAGTACAACAAATGGATAAATTTTGGGTGGACCGGTCAAAGAGAAGGGAGGGGTTTCTTCATGTGTTGGGTCCAATGAGGGGTGGACACCTCACTGTACTTTTGCACAAAAGTCCCTTAACAATTGAAAAATTGCACAATTAATGGAATTTAAGATTGGATGAGGCAAAACACCATGTTTGGTGTGATGTAGTGGGCTAAAATGGCGTTTGGTGTTTAGTATGAATCTTGAGGGTGTGAGTGAGGATTTGGGTTGGAGTTGGGTCTAGTTTTGGGTGAGGTTGGGTCCTTACACCAATTTAATTAAAATTAGTGTAATTGGTGTTCTTTAATTAATTGGAAATACATAGGGTTAAAATTGGGTGGGATACAAGTGTCATGGACGTAGTAGACTCAGAATAGAATATTGTTATAAATTGGGTTGCGCAAAACGGGTTGAGGTTGTCTCCAATTTCGATTGGAACGGATAAAGATGCAAAGTTGGATTTATTTGGATTCAGAAATGGACGTTTGTAATGAATATTATGCGACTAACATGAAGCACAAGAGAGTATAAGTTACACAATGGTCATAATGGAAGGTTGGCACGTCTAGGAAAAGTGTGCGAAATTTGTTTGAAGGTAAATGGTAGTGTAGCGCTCCAAATATTGAAGCAACGGTAATGTGCACTAAGTGATACAAATATTGCACAATAAATCTAAAACACTGTGTTCTAATTCTAATTGGCTTCAAACTAACCCTAGTCTCTCTACCTAAGCTAAGTAGACCTAAATTTGGTCGAGGGGGTTTACAATCTACCCTCCTTAGAGCATTTCGTCCTCGAAATTAAAACAGATATATGGTAAAACTATTGACTGAAATTAAATGCTACTACATACCTAGGCCTTCGAAGAGATGGGGAAAACGCTGTCGAATATCATCCTCTCGTTCCCAGGTCGACTCGCCTGGTGCATGATGCCTCCATGCGATACGAACTAGAGGGATAGTCTGACCTCGTAACACCTTTTCACTTATATCCAGAATCTCTACAGGTTCCTCTTGATATGACAAACTCGACCCGACTGTGATCTCTGAGTGGTCAAGTACATGACTCGGATCTGACATGTACCTCCTTAGCTGAGATACATGGAAGACGTCATGAACTCCTTCTAATGTCTGTGGCAACGCTAATCTGTAAGCAACCTCTCCAATGCGCTCCAACACATTGAATGGTTCGATGTACCTCGGACTCAGCTTTCCTCTGCCTCCAAACGATGGTTCCTCGGGTAGGCGAGATTTTTATAAACACGTGATCTCCAACCTGGAACTCTAGGGGTCGTCGATGCGCGTTTGTCCAATGCTTCTGCCTGTCCTGTGCTGCTCGCAGGTGCCCTTGGATCTTCTCCACTGCACGAACAACCAACTCTGGTCCAAGTATCTGTCTCTCGCCCACATCGCTCCAGCATACTGGGGAACGACACTTCCTACCATACAATGCCCAATAGGGAGCCATCTGAATGCTCGCTTGATAGCTATTGTTGTAGGAAAATTCGACCAAATGTAAATGGTCCTCCCATGATCCACTGAAATCAAGCATGCACGCCCTCAACATGTTCTCCAGTATCTGAATGGTGTGCTCGGACTGGCCATCTGTCTGCGGGTGATATGATGTGCTGAACTTCAGGCGGGTACCGAGACTCTCTTGCATACTCCGTCAAAAGTAAGATGTGAACCTTGTATCCTTGTCAGACACTATACTGACTGGCACTCCATGCAGTCGCACGATCTCCCTCATATACATATCTGCTAAGACCTCTGTAGACTGCCCAACTCTTAAGGGTAAAAAGTGAGCGGACTTGGTGAGTCGATCCACGATCACCCATACCGCATTGCGACCACTAGGACTCCTCGGAAAGCCCGTAACGAAGTTCATAGTGATGTGCTCCCATTTTCACTCAGGTATCGGGAGCGGCTGAAGTAAACCTGCAGACCTCTGATGCTCAGCCTTGACTTGCTAACACACCAGGCATTTCGCCATAAAGCGGGCTATCTCCCTCTTCATTCCATCCCACCAATAGTATTGCCTCAAGTCTCTGTACATCTTTGTGTCTCCTGGATGAATAGAGTATGTTGAAATGTGCGCCTCCGACATCAACTCCTGACCAAGTTCTCCGTTTGGAACATAGAGACGATAACCACATCTCAAAGTCCCGTCCTCGTGTATGCGCAATCCTGTCTACATCTCGGCCTTTGTCCTCTGTCGAAGCCTCTAGAATTTGGCATCTGTTGGCAAGGCAGTCTTAATCCTCTCAACCAATGTCGATTGCACCTGAAAACTCGACAACTGGCCGTCTGCTCCAGGCATAATGACTTCTATACCCAACTGCTCTAGATCTCTCAACAGATGTTGTTGGGTAGTCAAAATGAATGCCATGGGCCTCCTGCTCAATGTGTCAGCTACCACGTTGGCCTTTCCCGGATGGTACTGTAGCTCAATCTCAAAGTCTGTCATCACCTCGAGCCAATGTCTTTGTCTCTGGTTCAGGTCCTTCTGAGTATAGGCGTACTTCAGGCTTTTGTGATCTGTGAATATCGTATAGGTAGTGCCTCCAAAGCTTCAGGGCAAAGATCACTGCGGCAAGCTCCAAGTCGTGAGTGAGATAGTTCTTCTCATGGGTCCTCAGCTGCCTAGAAGCATAGGCCACAACCTTTCCATGCTGCATAAAGACGCATCCTAATCCCTTCCCAGACGCATCGCTGTAGATCACGAATCCTCTGGGTCCAGAAGGTATAGTCAAGATAGGTGCCGTAGTCAGACGCTTCTTCAGCTCATCGAACGCCGTCTGACACTCCTCTGTCTTAATGAACTCTTGCTCCTTGCGGGTCAAGCGGGTCATCGGCTTTGCGATTCTTGCGAAGTTCTCTACGAACCTCCGGTAATATCCGGCAAGTCCTAGGAAACTCCTCACTTCTGAGACGTTGGTAGGGGTCAACCACATCTCTACTGACGAAATTTTCGCTGGATCTACCGAAATACCATCTCCTGAGATAACGTGCCCGAGGAAAGAGACACGATCTAGGAGAAACTCACACTTGCTCAGCTTGGCATAGAGCCTCTCACGCCTCAGCGTCTCTAACACTAGCCTCAAGTGTTCTCCGTGCTTCTCGTGGCTTTTTGAATACACCAAGATGTCGTCAATGAAGACTACCACGAACTGGTCCAGATACTGGTGGAAGACTGTTCATCAGGTTCATAAATACTGCAGGCACATTCGTTAGTCCAAAAGGCATCACCAAGAACTCGTAGTGACCATAACGGGTCATGAATGTCGTCTTTGGAATATCTTCTCTCCACACCTTTACCTGATGATAAATCGATCTCAAGTCGATCTTCGTGAACACCACTGCTCCCGTCAGCTGGTCGAACAAATCATCAATCCGCGGCAGGGGATACTTGTTCTTGATAGTCAAAGCATTAAGGGCTCTGTAATTAATGTACATACGGAATGTCCCATCTTTCTTTGGTACAAACAACACTGGTGCTCCCCAGGGTGATGCACTAGGACGGACAAATTTCTTGATCTGCAACTCCTCTAACTGTAGCTTCAGCTCTTCTAGTTCCTTCTTTGCCAACCGGTACACATTTGAAGATACTTGTGCTGCTCCGGGTACCAACTCAATAGTGAACTCCACCTCTCAATTCGATGGTAGGCCTGGCAACTCCTCTAGGAAAACATCCTCGAACTCTGCAACAATCGGTGGGGGTGCCGTCTCCATAGTCATGTAAGCTCCAGCTGTCTGCCCTATTCCTCACTCGATGGTGCCCTGTATGTACTCGAACTCTAGGTGATCTGGTGGTCTAAATATGACGCTACCCCTCTGGCAATCCAGTATGGCATTGTACTGGCTCAACCAGTCCATGCCTAGCACAACGTCGAATTTTGGCATCTGGAATACCAAAAATTGCGCTCTCATCTCCCGACCACAGACGACTACCGAGCACGTTCTAATAGTGCTGGTAACCGGTGCGATGTCTCCTCCGGTAAGAATCTTCCAACTCTTAGGTAAGGGGGAAGTAGCTACTCTATGTATAGCTACGAAACTACTAGATATGAAAGATTGTGTAGCACCAGAATCAAACAATACAGTCGCAGGCAATGATGCAACTAAAATGGTACCTGTGATAGCTTCCCCTTCTGGTTCTTCCTCAATCGCTGCTAGTGCAAAGGCCTGCCCGTACCTCTACCCTCCGGCCTGCTGTCTGGCTCGATCAAACTGTGCCTCCTGTGGGACCAAGGGTGGTCCCCTCTGAAATCCAACGGTTGCTGGTGGACGTTGACCTCCTGGCGGGGGTAGTATCCTCAGGACTGGTGCTGTTGGCCTCTGTCCTGTCTGCGGTGCTGCATCCCTGTATCGTGGGCAATCTCTGGCAAGGTGCTGACTCGCTCCACATATCATGCACAATCCAAGCTTCTTCCGACAATCTCTGACAATGTCCCTTCTTGCCACAATGGTGACAAGTCGGAAGCTCCTTGTGCTGGTATGGCACTGTCCTCTGCTGTGTCTGCGCTCCCGGACGACGGATCGGTCCTCCCGCTCCGGGCTGAGCTCTAGCTGGTACGGTCGTGCTGGAACGTCTCGATCCTCTGCCAATGGCCTCCTGGATCCTCGCCTCTGACAGAACCTCCTCATAAGAGATCCTCGCCTGGGTGGTGGTGTACCTCTGCAGCTCGAAAGTCAGGTCGTGATGGAATCTCCTGGCCTTCTCCAGATCGTTGGGTATCAAGGCGGCACCGAATCGGCTAAGTCGACTAAACTCCGTGTCATATGCGTCTACGGCCATATTCCCTTGCTCCAGGTGCAGGAACTGGGAGTATAGGGCATTCCTGACCGTAGCCGAGAAATACTTCGCATTGAAGTACTCTAAGAACTGCTCCCACGTCTGCTTCTTGCCGACGCTGCGCTCTATGAAGTCCCACAAGTGATAGGCGTTGCCTTTCAGTTGGGCCCTTACTGCGGTCATCCAAAGATCCGGATGTAGCTGAGAAGCCTCTAGCAGCATCTCCGTGTTGGCGACCCAATCGGAGATCTCCTTTGCGGTCTCGCTGCCCGAAAAAGTATCCGGACCCATCTGGCGAAACCCTCGAACAGTACCAGCTGGCTGAACAGGTGTTGGTGAGGGTGCTGGGACATGTGTCCTCTCCAGAACTGCCATCAAGCTCTGTCTCAATGTTTCGGTCTGATGCCATTGCGCCTGAATCATAGCCTGGAAGAACTGGAACATCTGCGGCTGTCCCTCTGGATGCGACATCTGAGGTGGAAAGGGGGAGGTGGTGGCAGTGGTACCTCCGGCTGCGTCGTAGGTGTCTCCTCAGATGTCGGCCTCTCGGACTGCGGCATCGGCGTAGCCCTCGAAGTCTGGCCCTCTAGGTGGTGCATCGGGATAGTCTGAGAAGTCTGGCCCTCGTGCTACTACGTCGGGTCATCAGGAGAAGTCTGGTGCCAATGTATCAGCGGGGCCTATGGGATCACCGGGGCCTGTGGTGGTGGCTGCTCTCCGGGTGGTCCCTGGGATGTCTCCTCCCTCGGTGCGGTGGCGGATGGCACTATGGCACCGTATGCCTCGCGTCCGCTACGCAAGTTCATCTCGCTGCAAGAGATAGAACTTCATTAAAAGAGTACGGAAACAAGCAAACATGATGCAAATATTTAAAAATACGAAGGAGGTTCAAAGACGTAATTAAGGTGGATATGATCTAGTAATTTCTATCCTATTGTAGGCTCGCTGGGCATGTTACCATACCACAAGCGATAAACATGACCTGCATGGGCCACCACTAAAACCATGTTACGCCCCAGTCCCAGAATGCACGGGACCAGGCCACGTGGCAATGACCAGCTAATACAACTCCGTGGGATTACCCAATTTAATGGGCCCGACGAAGCGTACTACGCTGTCCTAAAATACAAACAAGTCTAATATACTAATATACATCAGGTAATGTCTAATCTCATCCACAAATATAAATAAGGAGTATTGAAATAAATACTGAAAAAATAAGTGCGCAGTCTGAAATGTCATAGTACAATCCAGATATGTCTGATGGGAATAAACCCACTACAATGATGAAATAAGAGTACTGAAAGACAGATAAGAGAATGCAACTAGAGCATCAGCTAACTAGATAAGGATACTCCAGCCCTAGGCGGAAGGCCTACCAGTGATCAAGGGAACTCTGATGGTAGCACCTCAAGCTCCTCCTCGGACGCGTACCTCGTCTCCTGCCCGGGCCCGTACACGGTAGGATAGTAAGCCTCGTCCAAATCTGGAAGGGAACCAGGTCCTCAGAGGGACGTAACAAGATACAAAAATACATGCCATATATAAATACTGAATAAAATAAAGGGGTGTGCTAACCATCTAAGTGAATGCAATGTGAGGACAACCTTGGTACGTATGGGTAGCTGTAGGCATAACATCCACACTCCGAAGAGCGTGGTATCTGTACATGTAACGTCCATCATTCCGAAGAACGAGGTATCTGCAAATATATACGTTTGTATCGCTCCGAAGAACGCGGTATCTGTATAAAGGAAGTCATTGGATCCGTGGCTCCTCTGGATACTACGGATTCCAATGTGTGTATCCTATATGCCTACTAGTTGTCCTCCCCGCCCAATGCAGATATACAAGTCGAATACACGACGTGCATACCACGTAACTACATGTCAAGTCTCAGCTAATTAGATAATCCTGATTACGTACTAAACCGTGATGCATGTCACCGATAGCTAGTCGGGTACGCGAACCTGCATTCCAACATGAGTTTGTCATCGTGATGCGTGTAAAAGTGTCAGGGTCTAGGAAGATATCAGAATATCCTCACAGTGGTAGGTGAGTTTGCTAGTGACTAAGTCAATACACTACACATCGACGCATTCGTCGACTGCACCCGAGTCGTTCTCGGACGCGCACAGTTATATGTAATATTGCAACAAGATATCATACAACATTTTATAATTTAAATTAAACAGTAAATCAGACAAGGTACACTTGCTGGGGTCCTCGAGCTGCGAGTACCAAAATTCTGCTTCCGAAGGCTCGCCTGAACGGTCCAGCGACCCTATGCTTATAATATATTATAATATAATATAATCATCAGTAATTACAATAGTACGCACAAGAACACAACTACGCTGCACTTAGGAACTGATGCAGGGGGGTCACGACTGGTCAACTAGCAGGGTCGCGTATGCACGCAGCTAGGACGTACACGTGTCATGTCCTTAATTACCGTGTACAACACGACAGCGAATTATCAAAATATGTTACGAAACCAAATAACGTATAACACAAGTCCTAGCTAACATGTTAGTGTGCACAAGGCCAGTCGTCTAAACCTTAGGTCAACACAAGTATTCACATTAAATAACCATATTTTTCTATGTGGTAAATCACTAACACTAACTTCTATTCTAAAATACGTACACCTATACACAATGCACAAGGGTTCACAAAACACGGTTCATACAACAATACATGAAGAAGGAAGTGTGAAGGTATACCTAGTCGATCGTGGCCGAGGGGGGGTGTCCGCTGCACGAGGGGGGCGGTCTCCGGCGGTGCACAGTAGCTGCAGCAGCTACAGTGGCAGCAGGGTGGTGCTCCGGCCACAACAACACGTAGCAGCAGCAGCTCCGGCAGCAGCGGCAACGTCTGGTTCGGCGGTAGTGGGTCGCTAATGGTAGGGGAATGGCCGTGGGAGAACAACGGCTATGGTGGTGGTGGTCTCCGGCGAAGGTCGACCGCGGAGATGGATGGGTGCGGGTGATGGTGATAATGATGTTGGTGACAGTGATATTGGTGACGATGGTCGACAGTGCTAAGGTGGTGGTGGTGGTTGCTGATGGTGGTGGAGACGGTGAGGTGGGGATGACAGTGGTGGAGATGGTCGGGGTCGAGGTGGGTGGCTGAGGCGGCGGGGCTGTGCAGGAGGGGGAGTCGGGTGGAAGGGTGCGGGTTGCTGATGATGGTGTTGTTGATGATGTCGGTGGTGATGGTGACGACGGTGGCGGTGGAG
This sequence comes from Iris macrosiphon, assembly GCA_036927795.1. Classification (NCBI taxonomy): domain Eukaryota; kingdom Viridiplantae; phylum Streptophyta; class Magnoliopsida; order Asparagales; family Iridaceae; genus Iris; species Iris macrosiphon. The sequence goes on from JAYESA010000448.1 coordinate 15,967, forward strand.
ATGGTGATGATGGTGGTGGTGGAGATGGTGATGACGGTGGCCGTGGAGGTGGTTGCCTGTGGTGGCGGTGGGGATGACTGGGAAGGAGTCGGGTTGAGGGTGGTGCGGGTTGCTCATGGTGATGGTGATGATGCTGAGGTGAAGGGAAGAGGCAGAGACGGCCGGCGGTGGTGCTGTGGCGGCGGGTTGTTGTCGAGGGGGGGACAGGCGGAGGAGATGGTCGTGGCTGAGGCGGCGGGGCTGTGCAGGAGGAGGAAGGTGGTCGGAGGAAAGGGGAGGTGACCGGGTTGTGCTGGTGGCTGGGTTGATGAGGAAGGGATGAAGTAGATTTAGGGTTTTGTTAGGTGATGTAGTTGGCTGTTGTGTGGGTTTTTGGAGAGAGAATGTAGGTGTTTATGTAGGAGAGAGAGGGGGGCTCTCCTTGGGATTAGGTCCGGCTGTGGGTATCTTTCTAGGGTTGAGGAAAGCCTCCACATGATGAATAAGTGGCTAGGATGATGTGGATTTGAAATGGAGGATGGAGATGTAAGGGGATAAAGTTGTATGAAGTACAACAAATGGGAAGAAAATTTTGGGTGGATCGGTCAAAGAGGAGGGAGGGATTTCTTCATGTGTTGGGTCCAATGAGGGGTGGACACCTCACTCCACTTTTGCATAAAAGTCCCTTAACAATTGAAAAATTGCACAATTAATGGAATTTTGGATTGGATGAGGCAAAACACCATGTTGGTGTGATGTAGTGGGCTAAAATGGTGTGTGGTGTTTAGTATGAACCTTGAGGGTGTGAGTGGGGATTTGGGTTGGAGTTGGGTCTAGTTTTGGGTGAGGTTGGGTTCTTTCACTAATTTAATTAAATTAGTGTAATTGGTGCTCTTTAATTAATTGGAAATACATAGGGTTAAAATTGGGTGGGACACAAGTGTCATGGACGTAGTAGACTCAGAATAGAATATTGTCATAAATTGGGTTGCACAAAGCGGGTTGAGGTTGTGTCTCCAATTTCGATTGGAACGGACAAAGATGCAAAGTTGGATTTATTTGGATTCAGAAATGGACGTTTGTAACGAATATTGTGCGACTAAAATGAAGCACAAGAGAGAGTATTTATAAGTTACACAATGGTCAGAATGGAAGGTTGGCACGTCTAGAAAAAATGTGTGAAATTTGTTTGAAGGTAAATATTAGTATAGCGCTCCAAATATCGAAGCAACGGTAATGTGTACTAAGTGATACAAATATTGCACAATAAATCTAAAATACTGTGTTCTAATTCTAATTGGCTTCAAACTAACCCTAGTCTTTCTATCTAAGCTAAGTAGACCTAAATTTGGTCGAGGGGGTTTACAGGTGGCGGCGGCTCCGGTGGTGGTGGTGGTGGTGGTGGTGGCGGCGTTGGTGGTGGTGGTGGTAGTGGCGGCGGCGGCGCTGGTGGCGGCGGCGACGGTAGTGGTGGTGGCGGCGGCGGCGGCGGTAGTGGTGATGGTGGTGCTGTGGTAGTGGTGGTGGCGGCGGTGGTGGTGTTGCTGCTGCTGTGGTAGTGGTGGCGGTGGTGGAGGCGATGGTGCTGTGGTGGAGGCGGCGGTGCTGCTGCTGTTGTGGTAGTGGTGGCGGTGGTGGAGGCGATGATGTTGTGGTGGAGGCGGTGGTGGAGCCGGGAGAGGAGAGAGGGAGGAGAGCGAGGGAGGAAAGGAAAGGAAATGAGAGGGAGAGGGAGAGGGAGAGGAAAGGAAAGGAAACGAAAAAATTGAGGAGGAGAGGAGAGGAGAGAAGGAAAAAAAAAATGAGAAGGCTCGAACAATGAACCTCCCCACCCCCACTCAGGAATTTAAACCCAACTTGCTAACCAACTTTCCAAGATTAAGTTTTGTTCATATATATATATATATATATATATATATATATATATAAATTAAAAAAAAAAAATCTAGGCAGCGGCTAGGCGCCGCCTAGGCGGCCTAGGCTCTATGGAGAGGGCCGCCGCACCGACTCCGCCTAGCGATTTTTAGAACCTTGATTGCTCTTTTGAGTTTGGATGATGTTGATTGGTCCTAGATAATGCTTCTTTGATGTTACAAGCCATTTTTTGTATGATGATGGGTCCTAGATAATGCTTTCTTTGATCATATATAGTGGTTCTTTCATGTTTAAAATATGTGTTTTGAACTGTTGACTAAAGTTGGTATGTGGATGATGGTGCTGCAGGACAAGGAGGGCATACCTCCTGATCAGCAGAGGCTGATCTTTGCCGGGAAGCAATTGGAAGATGGTCGAACTCTGGCTGATTACAACATCCAGAAGGAGTCGACCGTTCATCTTGTCCTGAGGCTGAGGGGTGGAACGATGATCAAGGTGAAGACTCTCACTGGTAAGGAGATTGAGATCGACATCGAGCCCACCGATACAATTGATAGGATCAAGGAGCGGGTCGAGGAGAAAGAAGGGATCCCACCTGTGCAACAGAGGTACTCTTTTGTATCTGTCATTGGCATGTTTATTCTTAATTTAACTGTGATTCTTACCCACGTATGCATCAAGAAGTTGTGTTGCACTCGAATGTTTGCCCAAACTTCATAAAATGTGTAAAGAGTATCAATAATTTTGTTTTCTACCTACTGTTATGGTGTGCTTGCAACATTTGAGTATCAGTATTTTTATTTTCATAATATTTCCATTTGTATTAGATGTAGGCTGAATCTTGTTTATAATTTATACTATAGTGCCGAGATTGACCTTGAAAACATAGCAGCGAAAGTAGACCCTACCCTGATTGAGCCTTCCTGGGTGGTCCAAGCGAGCCTAGAAACTGACCCTATTACTTGATTTCATGGTGTAGCTCAGCAATTAAGGATAAAGAAATGCAATTATGAGAGGACAACCTCTACTGAGTATTTTGCTTATTTTAAACTAAAGTTCACATATAAAGTATCAACTTTTTCTCATGATCAATAGTATTTGTTTTGGAATATATTACTTAAGTTCTATGTTACCTGGACCGGGTACGGGTCGGGTACGGGTACATATCCAAGAGTCGGGTCCTTTAAACTCATAATTGAAGGACACACTGATTCGGCTAAAAATGATTTAAATTTTGGATAAGGGTACAAGAATATGACTATTAAAATAAATACATTTGAATATAGTTTCATAAGAAGATATCGTGTAATTAAATTTGTATAGCTTCATAAAAGACATGTAATTAAATTTGTACGGTTTCATAAAAAAACATACTATCTAATTAAATTTGTATGATTTCATAAAAATACACAATTGTAATAAAGATTGCATTGTTTCATATATTTAAGCTTATAATTAAATTGTTATGGTTTCATAAAAAGATATCATAAAATTAAATTTGTATGGTTTTATAAAAAGACATTATATAATTAAATTTGTAAAGTTTCATAACATTACTACAAATTCACTATATTAAAATAAACTATCTACTTCACTATCAGCCTTCCGATTGTCACCATAAATGACCATGAATTATCCGATTGTCACAATGGATGATCGGTACGGTTTCCATATCCATATCCATCTCCTACCCGGTGGACACGGATACTTCTCCTAAAGTGGAGAGTCCGGGTAACATAGCTTAAGCTTTATTTCTTAATTTTTGATCATTAATCCACAACAAATTTCATATTGGAGGATATAATTTAGGCTATTTTTTACATAGAAGAGAAAATATTTGCAAAATTTATAAATAATGAAATTAGGCGGCATTTGCAATGGTGCCCAATAGATCAAAGAGTAGGGCACCACTGACAATGTCGTCCCGCACTAAATTATAGTGGGCGCCATTGTGGTGTCCCATATTAAAAAATTTAGTGGGGCACCATTGTGAATGACATCCCATATTTTAATTTTTTTTTAATTTAAGCAGAATTTTCTATGCAATATATATACATGTATATTTTTTGTAACATCAAGATACATATGATTTTCTGGTTGGCTCCTGAAGCAATAACATTAGGATATCGAGGTCGTGAGTTCGAATCATTCCATACATATTTTTTTAGCATTTTTAGCACAAAATGCTAAAAAATATATAAAAATGTGTATTAGAAGATTCGAACCAATAATCTCCATATCTTGATGTTATTATTTCATCAGCTAATCATAAATTCCCACATATATATATATGTATATGAGACTTTGTATTTTTTTTAAATTTAAAACAATAAATAAATACATGGTGCCATTGACAATGGCGTCCCACTAAAATATTTAGTACGGGACGCCATTGTCAATGGCGCCCCACGTTTTGATCGGTTGGACGCCATTTGCAATGGAGCTCCATCCCGTTATTTGCAATTTCATAAATATTCTCTTCTGTAGAAATAGCCTAAATTATATCCTCCTATGTGAAATTTGTCAATGTTCTAAAAATCGCTAGGCGGACTCGGTGGGCCGAAGGTCCACCTAGCGTCCCCGATATATATATATATATATATATATATATTTCTAAAAAATCAAAAAATATATCCATAAACTGGCTGCCTTGGCGGCGCAAAGGCCCTCCTAGGGCCGCCTAGTGCCTAGGACCGCCGAACATGAGGTGTTCGGTGCGGTGGACTGACGCCTAGCTCAATTTGTAGAACATTTGTTAATGTCCTGTTGTTTTGGGAACATTAGATTACCTAGGTGGAATACAACAATAAAGTGTTTATCCCAAATTTTGGGGTCAGCTATTTTAATTCCTTTCTACCATGCAGCTCTGTTTATGGACCACCTCCGTGTCCTCTCTAACACTAACAAAATCCATATCCTTCACTAACAAAATCCATATCCTTTATTACCTGGTGGAAAGAGTGAGTACATAGAAAGCTGTTGGAAACTTGCAACCATAGGACTTAAAAGATTTTTCTCATGAGGTTTTGTAATATTAGTGAGATAATGGTCAGGCTGAATCAAATTATCTAATATAAGTTGACATGTAAGTAAATACAAATATTTTTCTTGGTGCTTGAGAAAGGAAATTCCATGATAATAGGCATAATAAAAAAGTTGTTGTTTAGAGTCTGGAATTAGATGAATTAAGGATTTAAGTTATAATTCTTGCTAAATGTGTGATTCCTATCAAACCCTTCTAAATTCCTTATATTTTTCTCTTGTGAGTGGGGGTGGTAGCAGGTTATCAGATCGCATAGACACAAGAAGAAGATTGGAATTAGAACCATTATTTATGTTTAGAGGTCGGAATTAGCTGGAATTAATTGGGGAATTATAAGTTAGACCTAATTCTTGAATCCCAAAGTGTGATAATTCTTCAATTCCTGAATTTCCTATTACTCATTCAGGTGATGTCTACAAGTTCTAAAAGTCCAAAGATGGCCAATGTTTACTTTAGGAACTAGTTTGCAAGTAAGTCATCCAAAAAAGTTAATGAAGTTAAATGTCTGTTTTGATACATTTAAATACCACTAATTGGTGTGTTTGACATGTCATTGGAAGAGAAAAATTCATGATTCTAGGAGTTAGTGTTTGAATCTATGTTGTGCAGGAAACATGGGACATGGACATAATGCAAATTTTGGCGTGTCATGTATTTTGGTGTGTCTTTGCGTATCCTGAGTACATATCTAATTGAAGTAGCAATTATTATTTAAGTAATTCATTGAACAAAATTATACGATAAATGCCACTATTTTGTAAGATGTTGGATTCTAGTAGGTTCGAAATATCAGGATCGGTATCGGACTGTTCTTCTAAGTATCGGTATCGGCAATATCGGCTCTTTCGGATAGGAGTATCGGATTCTTTGCTATTGGAAAGCAAAAAATTATTAAAAAATTATTAAAATTTTATTAAAATTTTAGAAAAAATATTTTATACATTTATGTATAATTTTAAGTATTTTGTGTTGTTTCTTAGTAGTTTTGAATTTCAATGAAATAATAGTCACATTTGTCAATTGGTTTACCTATGATACATAAGTTTTCTTCTTTTACATACTTTTACAAGTTTATTATGCTTTTACACCTTTGCTTGATTTTTTTCGTTCATTTTTTTTTGCCAAATTGGCTGAAAAGAGATCTCACAATATCGGTATCGGTTGACATTCCAAATCGTATCGGTATCGGCCGTATCGGCCGATAGTACAAACTATGGTTCTACAGGTTAATGTCTGAATCTATGTTGTATGGAATGACTATAACAAGACCCAGACAAGAAGAATTTTTTTTTTTACTTGTTCTTCTATACTTTGGAGTGTAGGTGTCATGTGTGATACATGTTTGGAACGGTCATGGTATCTATTTTGAAGTGACCATGCTAGGTTTGAATATTCATCATCATCATCCAAGCCTTCTATCACAATTGGGTCAAATATTGAGCATAACAAAGCTCCATGAAAGATTTGAATGTTTTATGTCCGATTGTCAACCTGATGTCAACATTTTATGTTGGCGCCCAATTCCTAGCCAATATAACTTTGAGCATGAGAGGATCATGCCATATTACTTAGGTAGCTAGTTGGCAGATTGGTAGACCAAACTTTTGGATATGCAGTTTAAGCTCATATAATTGAGGAACACCTCGAAGTTCCCCTGGAATAAATAGTCTAAACGAAGTTGTATGATGATAAGGGGTTTACTATTGAGATTGCATTCATGTATATGACACATTAAGCCAAAGAGTGAGAGAATGACAATCTAGAACCATGCTAGGTTTGAATGGATATTCTATATACCAAAGTTCCAAAATTAATTGATGGACGTTTCTACTTTAATTAAAAATTTGGAATTTAGCCTTCTAGTTTGTGAATTGTATAGAGTTGCAAAGGAACTCATAGCAACATAATCTAAATATTTAGCTTTTTTGAATATCAAGAATAAATTTAAAAGAATTACAGATTTTGAAACAAAAATATTTTAGGTACTATTTTAAGGGGAAAGGGATATACACAAGGTTATATGGAGAAAGAACTCACTTGTTATATTATTAAACTTTGAAATAGAGTAATATTTAAAAGAAATAATTTTGTCGATTTCACTTTGATCCTAGCTCGGAGTCTCCAAGGGATTGGCGAGGGACTTAACACATGGAGATCTATAAATGGTTTTCATTGGTTAGGCTTTTGATAGAGATTCAAGGTCTTGGGATCTTGAAAAGAAATGCGGCTAGTAGTTATGTCTAGGTATGATAAAGAGGTGTACTAAAGATGACGAGCATGACAACAATTGGAAGAGTGATAACAATTTGGATAGAGATGACCATGTTCCTTTCCCCCAATATCTGATGTCAAGGTTTGGATCAACTCTCTTATCTTGTTGAAGTTATTATGGATATCTTACAAGGCATGATTATGATGAGGTAAGACGACATTTGCTTACTATGTTACCCCGACATGGACATGGTTGAAGACATGGTAACGTACATCCTACATTCTTTGGTGTGCCAATGTACGATTCGTGTGGGACATGGACTCGACCAATTTTGGTTTGTTCCTATTATGAATTGTAATAGTTGATAAACTTATAGGCAAATGTAATCTAGAATGTGTATTTTTTTTGGCATATAAGGGCCAGTCACTTGCTGCCCCCCCGGTCTCCAATCCTGGACTTCCCTGGGCCTTCCATACCAAAGGTCCAAACCATTGGGCCGTGCAACCTCTGGTCATTTTTAGAGAACTTTTACCATCTAGATACTTTAGGAATAATAGGATGAAGATACAAACTTTATGGAATTAACAAAAGAGATGGAATTGAATAGTTCATGTTGATGGGTAAGAAACGCTTATATATATATATATATATATATATATATATATATATGGGTGCCGTTATTGACACTCATAAAATGTCATCATGCACTCTTTAATTTTCTATCATTCAAATTCCAAATATGTTCCTGCATTAGGAGTGCAGGATGACATTTTAGGAATGTCAATAACAACACCCTAGGAAGCCATTAGTGGCACTTTTAAAACGTCATTCGTCCATGCATTCACAAATTAATATCAGATTTAATGTAGGGACAAATTTGGAATTCGAATGATAGACAATTAAAAAGGAGTGCAAGATAACATTTTAGGAGTGTCAATAACAAAACACACACACACACACACACACACACACATATATATATATATATATATATATATATATATATAAAGTTCTAGTATGAAACTCTCTGAGGTTAAGTGTCTGAGTTACTAACTCTTGAATAAATAAATATGTAACTTCACCCCTCATCTAGAGTTTAGGTGCAATGTTAGGGCCTTCAACATATGGTATCAGAGAAACACAGTTCAATTTCTTTAGCACACATCTTTACAAAAATATATACCATTACATTAATCCGGCTCTGAACCCATAAAATAGGTCTTTATACCTGCGGGTGCCTGTTGAATAATATAAATTTATATTATTATATTCCGGTAATTGTTGTATTTTCTTTTCGTTTGCCAAATATCATTTTCAACCTGTTATGTTTGTGCGTGTTTGTGTGCGCGTGCGCACAACGGTCTCTGCTAGACTTCACCTTTGTATAACTCATCCCCTGTCACTCTTGTCATTTTCAATACACACTTCTAATAAGATTCTTATATTATTTATATCTACTTTGATTCAAGAAGTCTGACCATGTCTGGTGCAATCTATATCTTACTCAGATATTCCCTTCAGTTTGTAGATAATACCAGTACAGCACGCTATATTTGTAACTAATTTCATCCAGAAATCCACACCACGAGTGTTAGTTATCTAGAAACCCTGGCCATACCCCTATATTTCCACTTCATTATTGTCCATGTTTCCTTTTTATCCGGCTCATTCAATGCAGCAAAGAATTTTTCCTTTTTTTTTGTAATACATAATTACCCATCATGGGGATGATCTTGTTGGTGGTCAATGATAGGGATGGACCAAATGGTTTCGTGTTCCATTCAAGTTGTCTTTTTTTTTGCTGTCTAATAATTGAAGCATTGGTTTCCCAGGCTCATATATGCTGGTAAGCAGCTGGCCGACGATAAGACGGCCAAGGAGTACAACATCGAGGGTGGTTCCGTCCTTCATCTTGTGCTTGCTCTTCGTGGTGGCTGCTGGTAGTTGTTTCACATTTCACATATCTACTTGTGGGCAATCATGAATTTCAGCTAAAACTCCTTTTGGAATTTATTGACAAGGACATAATACTTGTCAACATTATATGTTTACTTGGTTTGCATTGTAAAGATCCTACTCTTATGTTGCATTTTAACTGTTTGGCTGTTTTCCTCAAATCTGGGTTTATTAAGTAGTGGAAAAAGAAAGATACATCATCAGTACCAATCAGTTGGTCATAAGATGGTGAGAGAGACACATTGGTGGTGGAGAGAAATTATCAGAAATTCTGTTATGAAAGGAATATTTAGCAACAGAGTTTGGCATTTCCCAAGTAGGTAGTGTAGTAGCTTGTATGAAGGGGCAAGCTAAACCTCGCCATTGAAAAATATTCTAGTGACTGATAGGGAATTCCCTTCTATAATGACTCCCTTAAAATTCAGCTAGCTGGAGACCCACGCTTACTGCATCTCTCTCTGCCTCTATACTGTGTGCTGAGATGAGAACCTGATCTTTGCTAGATCATCAAGAGTTGTAAGAGGCGTGCAATTTTTGGTTTGAGAGGAAGAGCAATATAGATGAGTCTCCAAATGAAATGTTGGATCTTAGGAGTAATATTGGTGAGTTTCCATAGTAAAAATAAGTGTTTTTTTCCCATAATAATCAATTTCAATCTTATTTTTTCTGCAGCTTCAAATGGTGTAAATAGAGAGTGGATTAATTCAGTTCTTCATGATCTTGTTAGCGGATTTATGAGATCCCGAACAAGTTGTGGACCTTCAGTGTGGGATAAGTGTTGGAGTTCAGTCTGGTTTAGAAGTAGTTGTTTTAGGTATAATAGGATTCCTATTTTAGGGATTCCTATTTAGGAAATCCTATTATGACTTATTGTTGGAGTCCAATTTGGAAGAGGAGTAGATATTTTAGATATAATAGGAGTTTCTATTTAGGAAATCTTATTATGTCCTAGAATATTATTTTCTCATATATATATATATATATATATATATATATATATATATATATATATATATTGAGGGTGGAGGCACAAAGCATATATCACAAGTTTGAGATTGTGGGTGCTAGTCCACAGAAAATTTAAGAGAAAGTTCGTGCTTTGCTCTTTAGGATTTCGTCATCCAAGACAAAAAGAAGAAGGAGATTTAATAGAGGAGTCGTCAACTTCGGTTAAAAAAATTGTTACGTTGGTGAGTGATTCCAATTGTAATCTTCTTCTTTTCTTCTTGATTGTGGTGAGCGGGTTGAACCTATTAGGGCAAAACGTTTAACATTGGGTTTGTCAATCTTGTAAATTTACTTGAGTTATAAAGGTTGAGATTTGTCTAGGTGAAGTAGTCACCGCCATATACTTGTCTTTATCTGTGTTTGGTGTTCGTTAGACGGGGTTCATCTCAGGTGGGTTGGCCTAAGTTTCCGCTGCGGTCAGTCTCAGACACGGTATCAGAATGCTTGCAGGATGTGTTCGATCCCAACATTTGGTATCAGATGTATTGGTTTTGGTTCTGGCAAATATGTCTACGAAGCAGATGAACACTAATATGATCACCCTCATAGGGGAAAACTTGACGATTTGGAAGCCAAGGATGAAGGATCTACTCTAGTGCAAAAATTTGCATGGTCCGTTAGAGGGCGACAACACAAAGCCATCGGACAAAGATGCTGAAGACTAGAAACGGCTGGATCGGAAGGCCGTTGGATTCATCCGTCAATGGCTGGATGACTCGATGTTTCACCACGTGTCAATGGAGAGTTCTGCAAAAGCATTGTTGGAGAAGCTGCATTCGCTGTACGAAAGGAAAACGACTGGCAACAAGGTATTTCTGATTCGCCAACTCGTCAACTCAAAGTACACGGAGGGTGCTCCGGTGGCACAACATCTGAACGAGGTCCAGGGCATCATCAATCAGTTGTCTGCGATGAAGACGGTGATTGAGGATGAGCTTCAGGCCCTGCTGCATTTGAGTTCTCTACCGGAAAGCTAGGAGACGTTGGTGGTGTCAGTAAGCAACTCCGCTCCAGATGGAGTTATCACGATGGAAGCAGTCAAAAGTAGTTTGTTGAACGAGGAGGTACGGCGTAAGCAAGTGAAATCGTCGCAGGAGTCCACTCTGGTGGCTTCCTACGGGAAGGAAAAACTCAAGTCACAGGCGAGGACAGGGGGAGTTCTCGAAATCGTAAGACTGTGGACCGCAAAGAGGGCTGCTATTACTATGACAAAAGTGGTCATATCAAGAGAAACTACATGAATCTTAAAGCTGAGAAGACCAAAAGCAAGGACGGTCAGGAGGATCTCATGACTATGGAAGATCTCATCATCGCAGCAATCGACGCAGAGGAACCTTGTGGCATGTGGCATGATAGCGATTTGGTCATGGACAAGGGACGTCATATCACGCCACTCCATATAGGAGAATCTTCATGTCATACCACAACGACATGTTTGGACGTGTGAAGATGGGCAACAAGGGGACGACTGCAGTTGTAGGCATCGGTGATGTGCACTTGACAACGGATCTTGGTGAGAAACTCGTTCTCAAGGGTGTGCAATATATACCGAGTTTACACTACAACTTGGTTTCGGAAGAGAGGCTGGTGGATGATGGATTTCGCAATTTGTTTAGGAACAAAGATTAGATGCTTACGAAGGGTTCCCAACAGCTAGCTCGAGGAGATTTATGTTATGGCATGTACAAGCTCAAGTCGATGAGTTGTACAAGCAGGCCACAGACATCGGATGGAGGCTCGAGGGATATTCGACAGGAGTTAGAGGATCGTCGGAAACTTGCTAATGAGGGTCTTCGAGATACTTTGAGTATTACAGATGATTCGGTTCGTCGAGAGAAAGCGACAAATGGTGATGAGCAAAGATTGAGGGTTAGTCTATCGGTCCTAAGACAGCTGGTCGGTCTCCTGGTAGGGGTTGTTCCACTGATCCGGTTTTGGCGACGGGTGGTTTGCCAAAACTTTACGGTGGGACATCGGTTTCAGCAGTTCAAAGCCAGCGAGGAGATCAAGGTATGCAGCAAACTCAACCAGAGGCGGGTGCATCTCCATTCACACATTTTCGGGGGAGCTGTGGGTCATCGACGGCGTATACAGTGCATGATGTTCTGCTCGAGGATGCATGTGTACGGAGGAGCTTCAGTGTCGGACACGAAGGTGGGCAGGTTCATGAGTCCGAGTCTCGAGGGAACCACACCGTCCACTTTGTTGGGCCAACGAAGGGTGAAGAAGCTCGTCGAAACGGTAGTAACGGTAGTACGTTCTGATGGAAGACGAAAGTCGGTGACAGGCAGCCAGACTCATAGTGAGGCTGATCGTCAAAGATTTCGGTCATAGTCGTGTCATTGATGTCGGCATGATCCCATTGGTGCAGGAGGTATTACGCATGGCAGATAGCATCGACGTGACGGTCGAAGAGTTGGAGACAAAGGAAGATGCAAAGCAGCTCGGGGGGATCGGAGATTGGTGGCATGGGGAGCAGGAACTCTATTGCGGGATGACAGGCTTGGAGTGCAGTTGAGGAGCCATCGGGTCAACAACCTCTCATCAGACTAGAGGGGAAGATTGTTGGAGTTCAGTCTGGATTAGGTGTAGTTGTTTTAGGTATAATATGATTCCTATTGTAGGGCTTCGTATTTAGGAAATCCTATTATGACCTATTGTTGGAGTCAAATTTTGAATATGAGTAGATATTTTAGGTATAATAGGAGTTTCCTACTTAGAAAATCCTATTATGTCCTAGAATATGATATTCTCATATATATATATATATATATATATATATATTTATATATATGGGTATATATATATATATATATATATATGGGTTGAGGGTGGAGGCACAAAGCATATAGCACAAGTTTGAGATTCGGGATGCTCGTCCACAGGAAATCTAAGAGAAAGTTTGTGCTTTACTCTTAGGACTTATTCATCCAAGACAGAAGGAAGAAGGAGATCTAATCGAGGAGTCGTCAACTTCGGTTAGAAAAATTGCTACAGATTTGTGAGTGATTTCAATTATAATATTCTTCTTTTCTTCTTGAGTGTGGTGAGGGGGTTGAACCTATTAGTGTCACGCCCCAATTTTCGTAGAATCAATAGTCGTCCCCGAGGCGTGACGTCCTGTGTGCCTAGGTTGCGCAACGCATAAGAGCAAGATATTTTTTTTATAATGAGCACATATTCAGAGTACACATGTAATTGAACAAAATATTGAAACATGAAAAAGTTCTCTTTATTGATAATGAATATCTTTTACAAACTCTTGAACGAGTCAGATGGTTGCCGCACGCTTACAAAAGTGGTCACAAAATGAGATAGTCGTCATGTACATTACATCATTTTACTAAAACTTCAAAAGCTATAGACACCTTCGGACGAAACTATAGCATTTTCACGGAGGTGCATAAGGTATGTGGACGAGCTCCTAGAACTTCAAAACGTCTTTTCAAAGGCACGATCAGGACATGCCGGTAGGTGGACTGGATTGGAAAGTCACTCTAGCTTCTTTCAGAATCTTCTTGGCGTAGGGAACATGTTGCAACGAGGGTTAGTACATCGAAATGCACTAGTGAAGGCAAGCTAACCCAACTATACCAATCAATACGTTTATATGAAGCATGCAAGTTATTATATGGTCTTTCTATCTTGCCTTAGTTCAATTTACAAGCAAGCAATAGATATAAAAATTTACTGAAATAAATATGCCACCGTTCGGTGACTTTTACCTGGCCGTCTGAACCACCTGCACAATACTTACCATGACATTTTCTGCCACGAAGACATAGTTAGCTTGCATAGTTTAAATATACGTGGAGATCACTAGCATGATGCCATAGTGGACAAGTTATAGTCTCGGGGCAAAGATGACGGAGGTACATGTATCGCTACACGTCATCTCGCCCTGGGCAGGAATGGTAACAAGAAATATATCAAAACCGTTCAAGAAAACACAAATATGAAAATTAACTCAAAAGCACAAAAGTAACAAGGCGACAGCGAAAACTAGACAAGAAAACTTGCAGCGGAGAGGTCCCTCTTGACTCTATCACTAAGTCCGTCCTTGGGACACGGTCCACTGAATATGGGAATCAATTCTGAAGAAGCCAATCCATAACGAAAAAAAGACCTTGATTCAATCTATCCCGATCGAACGATACCGAAGGTATTTCTTAGCCACGCTCCCTGGAAAGGGGAATGGGGCACCACATCCTAACCAACTAATAGCAAGTTTCGTCCACGAAACTTAGGAATAAAACCTACCACTACGAAACAATGAAGAAAGCTTTTCCTTTATCTCAAACTCAAGCTCCCATGTCAACTCTTCGACCGAATGATTTCTCTAAAGCATGCACACGAGAGGAACCGAACGACTTCGAAGCAGCTTCTCCTTTCGATCCAAGATCCGCACATGGTGTTTAACATACGTCAAGTCTGCCTTCAAGTCCAGTTGATCAAGATCTACCACATGACTCGAGTCTACACATACTTCCTAAGCTGTGAAAGGTGAAAGATATCGTGCACTTCAGATAATGACGGTGCCAGGGCAATCTGATATTCGACTGGGGCGACTTGCTTAAGTATTTCGAACGGGCCGACGAATCTTGGGCTTAGCTTCCATTTTGCTCTAAATTTGGTAACTCCTCGCTTGGGCGAGACTTTGAGAAATACATGATCGCCTTCTAAGAATTCAAGAGGTCAACGTTGCGCATCTGAGTAACTCTTCTAACGGTTTTGTGCTACCTTCAGCCGTTCGTGGATCAAACGGATCTTTTGGACGGTTAGTTATACGAGCTCCTGGCCAAGAATTTGTTGTTCACCAACTTTATCCCAATAGATAGGGGATCTATACTTCCTTTCATACAATGCCTCATATGGCGTTATTTGAATGCTGGATTGAAAGCTATTATTGTATGCAAATTCGGCTAACGGTAGATGCATATCCTAACTTGACTTCAAGTCCAAGGCGTAGAGACGTAGCATGTCTTCGAGGATCTGGTTTACCCGCTCGATCTGATCGTCTGTTTGAGGATGGTACGCGGAGCTAAACTTCAACTTGACTTCAAGTCCAAGGCGTATAGACATAGCATGTCTTCGATGCATCATTTTTTCGTTGCGTCTTTGGCAAACCAAGAATAAAATCAATGGTTATGTGTTCCCATTTCCATTCCGGTATAGCAAGATTCTGCATCTCCCCTTCCGATTTCTGGTGCTCGACCTTTATTCACTGACAATGTCATGATCCGCACCCAAAATTTAGGCATGAGTCGTGGGTACGTCCAGCCTATGCCGCAACATCGGCGGTAGAACGTTGTCTAGGTCTCTATAATACTAAACATAACTCACAACCGGTCAATGATATCAACACCATAAGGAGGACAATAAAAATAAATATTGCTCAACAGTCCATAATATATACTCAATCACAATAGCTATAAGAAATAAATGGCACGATGAGGTATTGTCACGCCCCATTCCCAAAATACCGAGGGACTAGACACGTGGTAATGGCCATCAGCACACACCAATGGGCAAATCCAATTTAATGGACCCATTAGAGTGTACTTAAGCTGTAAAATAACAACAAAGATCTATGATACTAATCTCATTCATAGAAGATAAATACAATCAATATCAGAATCATCAAGATCAAATATAAATCAACAAGTCTCAATAAAAGCCTCGGGGAACAACCCGATAATGAGTTTAATACAATAATCCCACGAGACAGGAAATAGAGTATCAAGAACAGAAATGACTGAGTATATAAAGCAAATATCCAGGAGAAATCTTTTGGCACCACCCCATCCTCTGGTGCTGGTACTGCTCCAATGTCTGCTCCTTTCCCGTATACATCGGGGTAGATCTCTCTGCTAAACCTGGGGACATAATCCGAATTTCAGGTCTTCAGGGGACATAGCAAGGTCAAGAATAACTCATTCCAAAATAAATACAGTATAATAATAAATGAATCAATAAGGTAAACTATATAACCAGCTATATGATATGCAAGTGAGAGCATCACTAGTACTCAGGCTGAGATCACTACAAACTCTGTGTCGGAGAGCCGGTAGCAGTAATATCACGTAATGTGCCTAGCTCTGATGTAGAGTCTACGACCTCACAATAATATATATATATATATATATATATATATATATATATATATATATATATATATATATATATATATATATATATATATATATATATATATATATATAATTAGCCAGTAGCCTGTGTCTCTCTCCACCAAATAATCACATGTCTCATGTCCATAACACGCAAGATCATGACCTCTAACTAATGTAGTGAGTCATAAAGATAACTATGTATATGTAATATCTATGTCACGAATCCTGTAAACCTGTACAGAATTACCATGAATGACTCAGGAAGATTCTGTCTCATGAATAGTGTCAGGTGTCCTATGGTATGTCGTACTTGATAATGCAAGCACGAAAATATATAGGATCGTAATATCAATTCTCTAAGTGACGTTACACGACTCCGCGTACGACGTCGACACCCGAATCTTATTCTGACGTTAAGTAATGTCACACGGTCCTAGGTTGAACAGATACATCATATAAATAAATTAAAAGAATAATATAAAGCAAGTACTTCAAGATTGGCAAGGTACACTTGCTTGGGGTTTGGTTTCCAACTATTGCTCCGGTATCCGAGGGATCTTCAAGTACTTCTCCGGTTGCTGAAATAATCATTACCATCATGCTCAGAAGATATGAAATAGCTAGGATTGCCAATCCATAAGTCTAATTTGGATACAGGGTCAAAATTGACAGTTTTTGGTCAAAGTGGGGTCCACATGTGGCCCACTTCGTACCGAAAAATGTGCCAAAGACAAAAGTTCTTCAAATTTGTCAAACTTAGTGCCTACAAGTCTAGAACGACGATACGAACCCAACAGAATATCCAGAACTGGATTACGATGAGCCGATCACAAAATTGTCCGTCATGTGGAACCGTAGGGCCCACGATACAGGATTTCGTCAACGTTCTCAGAATCGAACCAAACTTGGGTCAGAGGACCAACAAAATGCTACGAATCTAATGGCGCAAGTTTTGTTTCGAAACGACGAGCACACACGAAGTTACAATGAGTTTCAGAACATGGCCGATACAAGGCGATTTTGACGGATATGTATTAATTTCGGTGTGCACGCACATCCAAATCAACTTTCGTGAAATCCCACACGTTCGTATTGACGATGCGCACCTTTCGGTGAAATTCGCACACGATCAAGTTGCCTCATTTAGCGGAACGCACCCAGTTCGAGAAAATTCAGGGTTGTTAAATAACCAAGTTTTTGGTCAACTTCACCCGATAATAAATTATAATCTACATCACATAAAATTAAACTAATTACAGAGTTTGAAACTCGGTTATATTATATAATTAACTGTTCAAGTGAATTTCAGAATTATTAAACATGTTAGGATTTAAACGGCCGTAAACTTGTGAGTTCGGGCCAGGTTTCAAAGATCCAAAATTGGGAATATATTTTCTTATTTTTGCTTCACAGTTTACGACCGACACAGGACACGATACACCAGTCTAATTGCAGGGGTTCCAGGAGGTCACGTAGCGAACATGTTGCAACAGTCTGTTCGAAAAATGATGCGACGAGAAGAGAGAAAAACTTACCGAAATGTGGAGTCAGAATCGGCTATACGTCGCGTAGACGCGAGGTGGCGCGGCGCTGCGACTGCGGGGTGGCGGAGCTCGCTGACGGTGGAGCTGTGACTGCTGGAGTCGACGGCTGCTCAGCTGCTGGGGTCGGCGGGAGAGTCGTCGCAAGAGGATCTCGGCGGATGGGAGACGTGGAGGAGGCGCCGGTGAAGTGAAGGCGGTGGTGAAGTGGTTTGGGGACAACGGGGTTCGGGATCGTCGAGGTCACGGAAGAGATCGGGGTCGACTCACCGGGGAGGTAGGGGTCACTGGAGGGGAGCTGGGTTGCTCGGGGTGCCGGAGGGCAAAGGAGGCAGCGGAGGATGGATGAAGTGGTGGTGGAGAAGTGGGTTGATGACGCCGGGCTCGGGGTTGTCGGGTTTTATAGGGAGACGCCTCGGCGGTTACCGGAAGGGGGAAGGTCGAAGGTTGGCGAGAAGGTGAAGAGGCGTCGGCTACGGCCGTTGGGCGGTTACGGTAGGCGAACGGAGCGGGGATCGAATAACTGTTGGGGGAATGGGGGTTACTGTAGCAGGCGGGTCGGGTCTTAGCGGGTTCGGGTCGGCGGGTACGGATCTGAATTTGACCCGTTACTGTTTGGGTTGGGTCGGTTTAATTAGGGTTGGTCTAGTTCGATTCAGGTTGGTTTATATTGGTTTAAACCGGTTTAATCTGGTTTATTTAAAAACTCTAATTTTAGGTCTTTAAAAAATAGTTTTTTTGGTCCAATAAATTCTAAAAAATTTACACTATGACTAATTCTTTATTTTTTACTCAAAAATATTATTTTCATAATATTTTAATATTTAATAAAATCACAAAATTATTTAATACCAGAAAATATTTATTTTAATTATTTAAAAATCACAGAAAAATCCTTAAATTTTTTTTTTTTTTGAAAAATCTGGGTGTTTACAATCTACCCTCCTTAAAAGAATTACGTCCTCGCAATTAAGAAAACATAGCTGGTCAAAAAAGATAACACGGTTGTAAGACATGTTTGAAGCAAGACACAAAGGATAAAGAATCATGAATAAGCAGAATCGAGAGAAAGTGTGAGGGTTAAGCAGAATATGTAGGGAATGAATAAAAATATTTTCCTAGGCAATGAGAGATAAGTAATTCAAGAGTAAAAGAGTCTGATTAGAGCAAGAAAATTTATAGCTTAGGTAAAGTTGGGTATTAATTACTAACAAGTTCAAAATATTAGGTTTAAGGCTAAGGAAAGGAATTAACAGGCACGTGCTAAAGCATCACTAGGAATAGATAGCTATGATAAAACTTAAATCTTACGCGTATTAGCTACTCCACGAGTCTGTGCGTCCTCCATTGTCATCCAAAAGCTTGTCTGCGTCCTTGTAGTAGTGTCCTCTGCTGTTGTTGAGCCTCTTGATAAACCTGCTGTTGGGCTTGCATCATTGCGTAGAACATCTGTTGTCCGTCCATAGGTTGTCCTGGTGGAAAAGATAGGCATCAGTGGAGTAAACTGCGACGATAGTGGAATATTATCTTGCTGAAATCTTAAGACGTGCTGGTTTGCTTGATTGCTTTGTTGACCTGATTGACCTCCATCCATTTATGTTACTTTATCGTCGTAGGTGACAACTGCAACTTGTGGTATTCCTAAGGGAGTCTCGTTGCTTGCTTGTGGATTCATTACTCTGCATCCAAAATAAACTATAAAAGGCACACAGGGAAATCAAGGCAGGATGCAAGTCAAAAAATTAATTCGAATCCGATATAGAGATCAAGAACGATTCGATCAAGTGGATGAGATCCTATAACATATTCTATCCTTATCGCAGGCTTGCTCGGTCCCTTAGTTTAAACTGAAATAATTTAGTCGTTGACTTGCATGGGCCACCAAAAAAATGATATCACGTCCCAGTCCCAAAATACCGATGGACTAGACACGTGGCAATGGCCAGCCGCACACACCAATGGGCAAACCCAATTTAATGGACCCATTAGAGTGTAAAGCTGTAAAACAACAGTAAAGGTCTATGATACTAATCTCATCCACAGAAGATAAATACAATCAATATCAGAATCATCAAGATGAAATATAAATCAACAAGCCTCAATAAAAGTCTCAGGGAATAACCCGATAATGAGTTTAATACAATAATCCCACGAGACAGAAAATAGAGTATCAAGAACAGAAATGACTTAGTATATAAAGCAAATACTCAAGAGAAATCTTCTAGCATCACCTCGTCCTCTGGTGCTGGTACTGCTCCAATGTCTGCTCATGTCCCGTATACATCGGGGTAGATCTCCTTTGCTAAACCTGGGGACATAATCCGGATTCCAGGTCCTCAGGGGACATAGCAAGGTACAAGAATAACTCATGCCAAAATAAATGTAGTACAATAATAAATGAATCAATAAGGTAAAATATGTAACCAGCTATGTGATATGCAGGTGAGGGCATCACTAGTACTCAGGCTGAGACCACTACAAGCTCTGTGTCGGGGAGCCAGTAGTAGTAATATCACGTAATGTGCCTAGCTCTGATGTAGAGTCTACGGCCTCACAATAATAAATATATATATAAAATTAGCCTATAGCCTGTGTCTCTCTCCCCCCAATGTAATCACACGTCTCATGTCCACGATATCTCATGTCCATAACAAGCAAGATCATGACCTCTAACTAATGCAGCGAGTCATAAAGATAGCTATGCATATGTAATATCTATGTCACGAATCATGTAAACCTATACAGAATCACCATGAATGATTCAGGAAGATTCTGTCTCATGAATAGTGTCAGGTATCCTTTGGTATGACGTACTTGATAATGCAAGCATGAAAATATATAGGATCGCAATATCAATTCTCTAAGTGACGTTACACGACTCTACGTACGACGTTGACACCCGAATCTGATTCGGATGTTAAGTAATGTCACACAGTCCTAGGTTGAACAGATACATCACATAAATAAATCAAGGAAATAATAAAAAATAATTACTGCAAGATTGGCAAGGTACACTTGCTTGGGGTTTGGTTCCCAACTGTTGCTCCGGTATTCGAGGGATCTTCAAGTACTTCTCCGGTTGCAGAAATAATCATTACCGTCATGCTCAGAAGATATAAAATAGCTATGATTGCCTATCCATAAGTCCAATTTGGACACAGGGACAAAATTGACAGTTTTTAGTCAAAATGGGGTCCACATGTGGCTCACTTCGCATCGAAAAATGTGTTAGAGATAAAAGTTCTCCAAATTCGTTAAACTTAGTTTCTACAAGTCCAGAACGACGAGATAAACCTAACGAAATGTCCAGAACTGGATTCTGATGAGCCGATCACAAAATCGCCCGTCAAGTAGAACCGTGGGGCCCACGATACAGGGTTTCGTCAATGTTCTCAGAATCGAACCAAACTTGGGTCACAGGACCAGCAAAATGCTACGAATCCAATAACGCAAGTTTCGTTTCAAAACGACGAGCATACACGAAGTTACAATGAGTTTTAGACCAGGGCTGTTACAGGGCGATTTCGACGGATATACGTTGATTCCGGTGTGCACGCACATCCAAATCAACTTTTGCAAAATTCTACACGTCTGTATTGACGATACGCCCCTTTCGGTGAAATTCGTACACGACCAAGTTGTCTTGCTTAGCAGAACGCACCCAGTTCGAGAAAATTCAGGGTTGTTAAATAACCAAGTTTTTGGTCAATTTTATCCGAGAATAAATTATAATCTACAGCACATAAAATTAAAATAATTACAGGGTTTGAAACTCGATTATATTATCTAATTAACTGTTCAAGTAAATTTTAGAATTATTAAACAGGTTAGGATTTAAACAGCCGTGAACTTGTGAGTTCGGTCCAGGTTTCAAAGATCCAGAATTGGGAATATATTTTCTTATTTTTGCGTCGCAGTTTGTGACCGACACATGACGTGATACCCCAGACTAATTACACGGGGTTCGAGGGGGTCACGTAGCGAACATGTCGCAATAGTCTGTTCGAAAAATGACACAACGAGAAAAGAGAAAAACTTACCGAAACGTGGAATCAGAATCGACTATACGTCGCGTACACGCGAGGTGGCGCGACGCTGCGACTTAGGGGTGGCAGAGCTCTCCGGCAACGGAGCTGTGACTGCTGGGGTCTGCGGCTGCTCAGCTACTGGGATTGGCGGGGCAGTCGTCGTAGGAGGATCTCGACGGATGGGAGACGTGGCGGAGGTACCGGTGAAGTGGAGGCGGTGGTGAAGTAGTTTGGAGACAGCGGGGTTCGGGATCGTCGAGGTCATGGTAGAGCTCGGGGTTAACTCGTCGGGGAGCTAGGGGTCACTGGAGGGAAGCTGGGTTGCTTGGGGTGCCGGAGGGCGGAGGAGACGGCGGAGGATGGATGAAGTGGTGGTGGCGACGTGGGTTGATGACAGCGGGCTCGAGGTTGTCGAGTTTTATAGGGAGCCGCCTCGACGGTTACCGGAAGAGGGAAGGTCGAAGGTTGGCAAGAAGGTGAAGAGGCGTCGGCTACAGCCATTAGGCAGTTACGGTAGGCGAACGGGGCAGGGATCGGGGAACTGTTGGGGGAATGGGGTTATTGTAGCAGGCGGGTCGGGTCTTAGCGGGTTCGGGTCGGCGGGTACGGATCCGAATCTGACCCGTTACTGTTTGGGTTGGGTCGGTTTAATTAGGGTTGGTCCGGTTCGGTTCTGGTTGGTTTATATTGGTTAAAATTGGTTTAATCTGGTTTATTTAAAAACTCTACTTTTAGTTCGTTAAAAAATAGTTTTTTTGGTCCAATAAATTCCAGAAAAATTATACTATGACTTATTCTTTATTTTTCACTGAAAAATATTATTTTTATAATATTTTAATATTCAATAAAAATCACAAAATTATTTAATAGCAGAAAATATTTATTTTAGTTATTTAAAAATTACAAAAAATCCTTAAAAATTTATTTTTAATTTTTGAAAAATCTGGATGTTTACAATCTACCTTGCTTAAAAGAATTGCGTCCTCACAATTAAGAAAATATAGTCAGTCAGAAGAGATGACACGGCTGTAAGACATGTTTGAAGCAAGACACAAAGGATAAAGAATCATGTATAAGTCGAATCGAGAGAAAGTGTGAGGGTTAAGCAAAATATGTAGCGAAGGAATAAAAATATTTTTCTAGGCAATGAGAGAGAAGTAATTCAAGAGTAAAAGAGTCTGATTAGAGCAAGAAAATCTACAGCTTAGGAAAACTTGGGTATTAATTACTAACAAGTTCAAAATACTAGGTTTAAGGCTAAGGAAAGGAATTAATAGGCACGTGCTAAAGCATCACTAGAAATATATAGCTATGATAAAACTTAAATCTTACGCGTATTAGCTACTCTACGAGTCTGTGCGTCCTCCATTATCATCCAAAAGCTTGTCTGCGTCCTTGTGGTGGTGTCCTCTGCTGTTGTTGAGCCTCTTGATAAACCTGTTGTTGGGCTTGCATCATTGCATAGAATATTTGGAACATCTGCTGTCCGTCCATAGGCTATCCTGGTGGAAAAGATAGGCATCAATGGAGTAAACTGCGACGATAGTGGAATATCATCTCGCAGAAATCTTGAGGCGTGCTGATTTGCTTGATTGCTTTGTTGAGCTAATTGACCTCCATCCACTGATGTTACTTTATCGTCGTAGGTGACAACTGCAACTTGTGGTATTCCTGTGGGATTCTCGTTGCTTGCTTGTGGATTTATTACTCTGCATCCAAAATAAACTATAAAAGACGCACAGGAAAATTAAGGCATGATGCAAGTCAAGAAATTAATTTGAATCCGATATAGAGATCAAGAACGATTCAATCAAGTGGATGAGATCATATAACATATCCTATCCTTATCGCAGGCTTGCTCGGTCCCTTAGTTGAAACTGAAACAATTTAGTCGTTGACCTGCATGGGCCACCAAAAAAATGATGTCACGTCCCAGTCCCAAAATACCGAGGGACTAGACACGTGGCAATGGCCAGCCGCACACACCAATGGGCAAACCCAATTTAATGGACCCATTAGAGTATAAAGCTGTAAAACAACAATAAAGGTCTATGATACTAATCTCATCCACAGAAGATAAATACAATCAATATCAGAATCATCAAGATGAAATATAAATCAACAAGCCTCAATAAAAGTCTCAGGGAATAACCCGATAATGAGTTTAATATAATAATCCCACGAGATAGAAAATAGAGTATCAAGAACAGAAATGACTGAGTATATAAAGTAAATACTCAGAAGAAATCTTCTGGCATCACTTCGTCCTCTGGTGCTGGTACTGCTCCAATGTCTGTTCCTGTCCCGTATAAATTGGGGTAGATCTACTATGCTAAACCTGGGGACATAATCCTGATTCCAGGTCCTCATGGGACATAGCAAGGTACAAGAATAACTCATACCAAAATAAATGCAGTACAATAATAAATAAATCAATAAGGTAAACTATGTAACCAGCTATGTGATATGCAAGTGAGAGCATCACTAGTACTCAGGCTGAGACCACTACAAGCTCTGTGTCGGGGATCCGGTAACAGTAATATCACGTAATGTGCCTAGCTCTAATATAGAGTCTACGGACTCACAATAATAAATATATATATAAAATCAGCCAGTAGCCTGTGTGTCTCTCCCACCCAATGTAATCACACGTCTCATGTCCACAACGTCTCATGTCCATAACACGCAAGATCATGACCTCGAACTAATGCATCGAGTCATAAAGATAGCTTTGCATATGTAATATCTATGTCACGAATCATGTAAACCTATACAGAATCACGATAAATGACTCAGAAAGATTCTGTCTCATGAATAGTATCAGGTGTCCTATGGTATGACGTACTTGATAATGCAAGCACAAAATAATATAGGATCGCAATATTAATTCTCTAAGTGACGTTACACGACTCCGCGCACGGCGTCGACACCCGAATCTTATTCGGACGTTTAGTAATATCACACGGTCCTAGGTTGAACAAATATATCATATAAATAAATTAAGAGAATAATATAAAGCAAGTACTGCAAGATTGGCAAGGTATACTTGCATAGGATTTGGTTTCCAACTATTGCTCCGGTATCCGAGAGATCTTCAAGTACTTCTTCGGTTGCTGAAATAATCATTACCATCATGCTCAGAAGATATGATATAGCTAGGATTGTGTATCCATAAGTCTAATTTGAACACAGAAGCAAAATTGACAGTTTCTGGTCAAAGCGGGATCCATATGTGGCCGACTTTGTACCAAAAAATGTGCTAGAGACAAAAGTTCTCCAAATTCATCAAACTTAGTGTCTACAAGTCCAGAACGATAATACAAACCCAACAAAATATTTAGAACTGGATTCCGATGAGCCGATCACAAAATCGTCCGTCAAGTGGAACCGTAGGGCCCACAATACGGGATTTCGTCAACGTTCTCAGAATCGAACCAAACTTGGGTCACAGGACCAGCAAATTGCTATAAATCCAATGACATAAGTTTTATTTTGAAATGACGAGCACACATAAAGTTACAACGAGTTTTAGAACATGGCCGATATAGGATAATTTCGATGGATACGCGTTGATTTCGGTATGCACGCACATCAAAATTAACTTTCGCAAAATCCTACACGTCCGTATTGACGATGCACACATTTCGATAAAATTTGTATATGACCAAGTTGCCTCGTTTAGCGGGACGCACCTAGTTCAAGAAAATTTAGGGTTGTTAAATAACCAAGTTTTTGGTTAACTTCACCCGAGAATAAATTATAATCTATAGCACATAAAATTAAACTAATTATAGGGTTTGAAATTAGGTTATATTATCTAATTAACTATTCAAGTGAATTTCAGAATTATTAAACAAGTTGGGATATAAACGACCTTGAACTTGTGAGTTCGGGCCAGGTTTCAAAGATCCAAAATTGGGAATATATTTTCCTATTTTTGTGTCACAGTTTACGACCGACACAGGACATGATACCCCAGTCTAATTGTACGGGGTTCGAGGGGGTCACGTAGCGAATATTTCGTAATAGTCTGTTCGAAAAATGACTCGACGAGAAGAGGGAAAAACTCACCAGAACGTGGAGTCAGAATCGACTATACGTCGTGTACACGCGAGGTGGCACGGCGCTGCGACTACGGGGTGGCAGAGCTCGCCGGAGGCGGAGCTGTGACTACTGGGGTCGGCAGTTGCTCAGCTGCTAGGGTCGGCGGTTGCTC
Organism: Iris macrosiphon; assembly: GCA_036927795.1. Classification (NCBI taxonomy): domain Eukaryota; kingdom Viridiplantae; phylum Streptophyta; class Magnoliopsida; order Asparagales; family Iridaceae; genus Iris; species Iris macrosiphon. Next base: position 41,956 of record JAYESA010000448.1, read on the forward strand.
AGCTGCTAGGGTCGGCGGAGGAGTCACAGCACGAGGATCTCGGCGGATGGGAGACTTGGCGGAGGCGCCGGTGAAGTGGAGGCGGTGGTGAAGTGGTTTGGGGACAGCGGGGTTCGGGATCGTCGAGGTCACGGCAGAGCTCGGGGTCGACTCACCGGGGAGCTAGGGTCACTGGAGGGGAGCTGGGTTGCTCGGGGTGCCGGAGGGCGGAGGAGAGGGCGGAGGAGAGGGTGGAGGAGACGACGGAGGATGGATGAAGTGGTGGTAGAGAAGTGGGTTGACAACAGCGGACTCGGGGTTGTCGGGTTTTATAGGGAGCCGCCTCGACCGTTACCGGAAGGGGGAAGGTCGAAAGTTGGCGAGGAGGTAAAAAGGCGTCGGCTACGGCCGTTGGGCGGTTACGGTAGGCGAACGGGGCGGGGATCGGGGAACTATTGGGGGGAATGAGGGTTACTATAGCAGGCGGGTCGGGTCTTAGCGGGTTCGAGTCGGCAGGTACGGATCCAAATCTGACCCGTTACTGTTTGGGTTGGATCGATTTAATTAGGGTTGGTCCAGTTCGGTTCAGGTTGGTTTATATTGGTTTAAATCGGTTTAATCTGGTTTATTTTAAAACTCTGTTTTTAGGTCTTTAAAAAATAGTTTTTTTGGTCCAATAAATTTAAAAAAATTTACACTAGGACTAATTCTTTATTTTTCACTCAAAAATATTATTTTCATAATATTTTAATATTTAATAAAATCAAAAAAAATATTTAATACCAGAAAATATTTATTTTAATATTATTTAAAAATTACAGAAAAATCTTTAAAATTTTATTTTTAATTTTTGAAAATTTTGGGTGTTTACAGGTATAAAAATAGGAAGTACTGACATAAGTCAAGCACAACAACTCAAAATAGAGATAAACTACAGTCTAGTTGTCCATCATAAATAGTCTCCACAAGTCTCAATATAAGTCTCAACATAAACTCAAAGGCATAAAATAATAACTGTCTAAATAGCTGCGGGTAGTGTCTCCTCTAAGGGAAGGGACTCCTCTAATATCTCTGGTATATAGTCTCCCTCTATACCTGGTCCATAGTGTGTGGGACAGAAGTCCTTAAGATCCTCTAAAAAAATATATCCAGTCAGGATTGGAGCGAAGTACAAGCACTAACAGCAGTTTCATGTATATTGACAAAAACTATAATACAGTGTAAAAAAATACATGATGGATATAAATACTAGAAATAAAAAATACTGGTGAGTATGAAATACTAAAAATAAGAGATGCTGGAGAATATATCATTATCAATAGTACAACTAGCAATGAACAGAAGCATGCTAGAACAATGAACTAGAAATACATGAATAAAATATCTAGCTAAGTGTGTAAAACATCAGTCTATCATGTAATCGGCTTGGGATAGATCAGGCTTGTTACATATGATTAGCTATGATTCATGTAAGGTAAGGCTAACCATCCAGTTAGCTATGATACGAGCAATAGTCAGGCTAATCATACATAACAGGCTATGAGACATATAATGGCGAGGCTGCACCCGATGTGAGGTGTGGGGTGAGCTATGATGCATATAGAGTGGGGTATGATCACATAATCTACTAATATTTCTCCGTCCCCAGCTAGCACGATGGATTCCAATCATGACTCCTCGTGATAGATCTCGATGATGCTAACCCGTGTATCCATAGTGTCAGAATCAAGTACGCTATACAACTAGAATCATAGAGATTATCAACATAATAAAAACTGTCAGAAAATGTACTCGCCTGTGGTCCTGAACTGGCAATACCAATATCCTATTTTTGAAGTCTCGTCTGAACAATCCAACAGTCCTATATACATAATATAATAATAATATAGCATCAGTCGTTATACTAGCACACACACAAACACAATTACACTGAACTCAGAGACTACGCTAAGGGTGATAACTTGTCAACTAGCAGGGTCAAGTGTGCGTCTAAATGCACGGGTGTCATGTCCTCGATTACTGTGCATAACAAGACAGTCAACTCACTAACACATGTCTAGAACTCTAAATCCCGTGTAACACCAACACACGTCTAAGCTAGTATGTTAGTGTATACCAGGCAGATAGTTCACTAGCACTAGGGTCATACAGTCATATATAAATACGGGATATCCACAACTAACACTAATAAACAATTCCCCATGATGTAATATATATATTACATTCATACCTAGTACTAGCATTCAATTTCCATGAAATATATATATATATATATATATATATATATATATTAAACTAATTATTATACGCATACATGCACGCACACGCATACTAGTTATTAGGTTCACCGACACGGGTCTTGCAATCCTATCAACTAAACTATCATAAAGTAATATGCTAACCTCTAATACTATTCACATACACACAATATGAAAAGAAGAGAAAGTTTGAACCTTGGCCTTAGCGTGCACAACAGTGAGGAGGCTCGTCATGGAGAGGTCGAGGGAGACTGCTGCAAGTTATCTCCGACGAGGGTGGTCGACTACTGCCAGGTTGGAGATCAACGGTTATGATGATGATGATGATGGTGGTGGTGATGATGATGATGATGATAAAATCAACGTCTGAGAAGGGGAGGTGGTCGTGGCCGGGGCTAAGGGGAAGTTGGGGCGAGTCGGTGCTCCGGCGGTGGAGTCCAGGCGATCAGGTAGAGGTCGACGACATGGCGTAGGAAGTCTGGCAGCTGGGTGGCCGAAAAACCAACGGTTCAGCAACTATTGCTCAGGCGGAGGATGGTCGGGGTTGATGGCGGCGTCGGAGTGGAGACGATGGTGATGGTTGAGGGTGGTGGGGACGGTGGATTTGGTGATGGCGTCGGGCATGATGGTGGTGGAAGGCTGCGCTCAAGCAGAGCGATGGTGGTGCGAGAAGGTCGTAGTGATCGATGGTTGCACTGCTCGGTGGTGGCCGGAGCAAGACGAGGTCGGGGCTGATAAAGTCTGCGAGATAGAGGTAGAGTCAGGGATGAAGTCGAGGTGAACTGGTGGTGGCCGGGGTCGAGTCGGGCTGGTGGTGACGATGGTGATGGTGGCGGTGAAGACCCAGGCGGTCTGGGAGATGGTATGGCGAGTCGATGCTGATGGAGTTTTGGCGGGATGGGAGTTAGGGTGGCTAACAGCGGGCCACGGTGGAGTCAGGGTGCTGCTGTATGAGGTGATGGGAGGTCGGGGTGGTCCGGCAGCTGGTCGAGTCGGGGACTGTTGCCGGAGAAGATGACGGAGAACGGGGATGATGGGTCGGCGAGGATGAGTCAAGGTGGACGGTGAAGTTGGTGATGATGATGGGGAGATAAAGAAGATGGTCGGGGAAGATGAGACTGCGGTGGTCGGCTATTAGGGATGGCCGGAGTTGGCCGAGAAATAAGGGTGATGGTGGTTGTAAGTATGGTTTAGGGTTTTAGTTTATAGGAAGAAGGATGGTGGTGATGTTGATGAATGAAAATAATGGAGAAAGAGTTTGCATATAGGAGAGAGAAGATGGTGATGCTAGCCTAGGGATTAGGGTCGGACATGTGTTTATTGGGATGGGAGATGTAGCTACATGAAGGAAATTGGAGGATGGAGATGGTGTTGGGTTGAATGGAGGGTAGAGATGGCTTGAGAAAAAAGTTTTGGATGTTGTGCACTAAAAAAAAGGAAAATTATATGTATGACCAGTCAATGAGGGAGGGGGTTGGTTCTTCATGTGTTGGGTCCAATGGAAGGTAGACACCTCATTGCACTTTTGTATAAAAGTTTTCAACAATTGGAAAATTGCACAAAAAGTGGAATTAGGATTTAATGAGGGAAAATATCATGTTTGGTGTGATATAGTGGCTAAAAAGGGTGTGTGGTGTTTAGTATGAGTCTTGAGGGTGTGAATGGGGGTTTGGGTTTGTCACGACCCGTACCCGAAATAGGGGCACGAGTACGTGGGTATGTCCAGCCTACACCGCAGCATCAGCGGTAGAACGTTGTCTAGGCCAATGCACTATCTAAACAATCTCGCACGAGTATCCAACTCCATAAGGATACACGGATAACACAGTATAATATGAACAAAATACTCAATCACATAACTACATCACGATAAGATATCGAAGAAATAAGTAAAATGTAACACAAGTCTAAATAGAAATAATCTAACTCAACAATAATATCCAAATCTCAACAAAGTATGCAGGAGACAAATCCGGTACCAAATAATCTGCTAAAAGAACTAACTAGATAACTAGTGATTCCGGCTAGACCTCCCGAAATCACAACTGAACTACCAATGTCTAAGTCTGCAGCTAATCTCCCTGTGGTCTATAAAATATCGGACACCAGTCCTCTAAGGCATAGTCTGGAAAATATTTCCAGTCGGGAAGGAGCAAAGTATATTTCAAATAATAGTTCCATTTAATTGATAAGGACTATAAAACAATAAACAGATGATGCTATATACTGAGAGAAGATAATGAATAAATGCAATGGCAATATAAAGAGACAGGCGATATAAGCAATATGGTACAATCAGTGCATATAAAAAAAAAGAAAAAGAGCTACAATATCATATACAGGTGATGTAGTATATGAAAATAAAATGAAGAACTGTAACTATTCTACGTGTTTGAAATATTAGTCTATCATGTGATCAGCTTGGAACAAGATCAGGCTTGTTACATATGATTAGCTATGATTCATATAAGGTCAGGCTAACCATTTGGTTAGCTATGATGCAAATAATGGTCAGGCTAATCATATATAACAGGCTATGAGACATGTAATGGTCAGGCTGCACCCGACGTGAGGTGTGGGGTGAGCTATGATGCATGTCGAGTTGGGTATGATCACATAATCTACTAATAATTCCCCCGCCCCCAACTAGTACAGTGGATCCAACCATGATACGTTAAGATACACGATCAATGTCCAATATATCATGTACGATATCTAATATCAATGTCGTGTACAATGTCAATACGATAATCAATGTAATATCTCATGACTACAGATCTAATCTATATACTAGTCCGTGTAGCACAGTGTTAAGAATCAGATATAATATTTCTAGATACTGAAATTATAGATATTATCAAATAATTAGAAATTGTCAGAGAATGTACTCGCCTTGGGTCCTTAGCTGGTAATACCAATGTCCTGTTCCAGAGTATTGTCTGGATGATCCAACATTCCTATAGACATATCATAAAATATAATATTGCATCAGACATTACACTAATCACACAATCATAAATACTCTGAACTCAGGGCCACGCTAGGTATTACACTGGTCAACTAGGGTCAAGTGTGCATCTAATTGCACAGGTGTCGCGTCTGTTATTGCTGTGCAAGACAGACATACAATAATGGTACGGGTCTTGCCAATACGTGAGTGTACATATGGCAGTTTGCTAATAGTTCACCGGTTCACAAGGTCATGTATAACCACGGGATATCCGCAGTTACACTCGGGTCATCTAGGACCTATATAAATATACACCTTATTATCTAACATTAATACTTACAATATATACATGCACCAAATTAAATACATATACAATATATGTATACCAATAAATTACATATATAATATATACTATTTGAACAATATATATACATCATATTAATAATGTACAAATACTAAATATATGTACATACTATACTATACCAATTGAACAATACTCATATACAATATATATACATCATATATATATATATATATATATATATATATACATCATATATATATATATATATATATATATATATATATATATATATATATATATATATATATATATATATATATATAGTATATTTATTCATTTAGTATATATGATATATATATATATATATATATATATATATATATATATATATATATACCAAAATCCATCTCAACGTATACTAATAAGTAACTAAATATACATATACTAAAGGTATACCATACGCATACGTACAAAATCCTGAATAAGTGTAAGAACGAACCTGTACACGGGTACGAGCGCGACGATGATGATGATGACGATGGCGTTGATGACGACAATGGCGACGGTGTTTGACGATGATGTGGGCAATGAACAGGTGGTGTTGTTGATGATGGCGAGGCTCGACAGGTGGTTCAACGAGGTTGGCGACGAGGACAGGTAAAAGAGTCGACGCTGCGGGGACTGGTCGAGTGCAGTGGCTACGGGTCCAGCGGGTTGAAGGGAACGACGAGGTGGTGTAGAGTGGTGGTGGTGGTTTAGGTGATAATGGTGGTGGTAATGTTGTCCGAAGAGGGAATGACATGTGGTGGAGATGCTGTTGTCGAGCTCCGGCGTACTCGATGGAGAAGAGAGCAGGGAGGCTCTGCGGTTGGAGGACTCGGCGGGTCGGGGTCGGCTCCGGGGACTGGTCGGTTCAGGCAGGCTTCCAGTCGATCAGCGGAGGATCTGGTCGACGAGTGGAGGAGACGGGTCATGTGAAGCCAGAGAGGGGATAGCCATGAAAGAGAATGCAGCGGCTCGGGTGGTCCGGCGAGACTGCAGAGGGAGGTGTTCAGACGAGAGGAGGAAGAAGAGGGAATGGCAGCGGTGATTCAGTCGAGTACAGCGGGGAAGTCGACTCAGGGTGTAGCGACGCTCCGGTGTGCTTGGGGAGGCTCAGCAGAGGAAGTGAGCCGGTGACGGGGTTGTTCGACAGGGAGGGCGGAGTTAATGGTGGTGGTGCTCGTGGCCGGAGGAAAGAGGCAGAGGGAGGAGGAAGCTCGGGAGGAGTCGGGAAGAGGAGCTTGCTGGAGTTGGCCGAAACAGGAAGTCCGATCGAGCGGGTCTGGATCGAGTGAGGTGGAGGGGCCGGTACAGGGAAACGGGGTAGTTGCAGGGAAGAGCCGGGGAAGAGGGAGTGGTGGGAGCTTGGCCGTCCGGGGTGGGATGAGTGGCCGGGGTGGTAGGGTTCTCCTTGGGTTCCTTTTCTCTTTTTTTTTTTAAAAAGAAGGAGGAGAAGAAGAAGAAGAAGAAGAAGAAGAAGAAGGGAAGAAGAAATGGAAAAGAAAGAAGGGCTACGGTTGAGTGAGGAGGAAGGAGACTCAGAACAGAATATTACCCTAATTTGGAAGTACAAGGGGCTAAAATTAGGTTAGGACACAAATATCATTAGTGAAGAAGACTCAGAACAGAATATTACCCTAATTTGGGTTGCACGAAAATGGGTTGAGATTGTGTCCAACTTCGATTGGAACGCACAAAGATACAAAGTTAGATTTTATTTAGAAATTAAATAAACGTCCACGACGAATATTGTGCGGCTAAAATGAACCATAAGAGAGCATAATTATGAGTTACAAAAATGTCAGAATGGAAGGCGGGCACGTCTAGGGCAAGGTTGTAAAATTTGTTGGAAGACAAAAGATAGGATAGCGCTCCAAATATCGAAGCAACGACAAGGCGCAACAATTAAATAAAATTATGGTAATTAATTACAACCTCAAATAATTAAATTCTAAATAATACAAATAAATTCATAACCCTATAATTCGGCCAGGTGTTTCATCTAGTGGGCTTCTAGGTTAAGTCTACTAGCTCAAACATTAAGAACATTGTACATAATATATATGTAAATACACATCTTATACAATTATTTAAATTAAATACACACAATATTAATAACATACAAAAGTCAAAAATACCCCTATTTTTAGAATGTGGTAGTGACAAGTCTACCCTCCTTAAAAGAATTTCGTCCTCGAAATTTAAAATCCTTAATACTAGTATTTACTCGTATATTAATTTTTATCAAAATTTAAATTCATCAAACCCTATAATCATAAAGTAATCCATATTGTCATTCACAAAATTCTATGAATATAATATTTCTGAAAATCCTCAAATTTAAAAATCAAATTCAAATTTTTATCACAATCTACTCCAAAATTTTAAGTTCATATCTAAATACTCGAAATTTGATATCCAATCCTCTAATTTAAACTCAATCAATGCACACTTTTATAAATTAAGAAATCCTATCTAAAAACACTAATCCATGAATCCAATCGATGCATATTTATAAAATTTAAATTCTCATCTCGAAAATTGAATTCAAACATTAATCCATTAATGATCTTATTCCTTGATTTCTTTTTCCACAAAATACTCAACAATGCGATACTTATGGAATCTTCAAATGTAACATTCATAATATAAATTTTTAAATTCATATTTTGCAATCAAATAAATATAATAATAATCTCCTAAATTTCCTCAAGTTTTAATGATAAATTATATCATAATCAATAAATCATCAATTCTATCATATTAAATTTTTATCTTTTTATTTAAATTAATGATCATCCTCAAAATTTAAGCATCTTGTCTCTCTTGCCAAGTCATAACCTCTTCCTTAATCTACTATGGTCAAACCCCCAATAATCAAGGTCTAAGAAAATTCTACCTACAGTCATACAACATACAATCTAGGGGAAACATGCATGGCTATGGTATGTTTTGTCATGGCATTGCAGTCTCTATCAGGGTGTGCTACTAACTATATTCTAACAAGAAAATCATGGATACAAGCTACAATACTAAGGAATCAATCAATCAATCAAACAGAAAAGGACAGAAGGAAAGAAAAGAACAAAACCTACTAACACGTCACCTGCAGTATCTTCTATTTCTAATATACACTTAACTTTGGTACATTCACTAACTAATTCCTATTCTTGTACACTGATACCCATATCAACTAATCATTAGTCCACAAGACATCCATGAATACATCCTTATTGCATACACCTGTCTATTGATACCTAAATCTGATACCAAGAATCTCTAATATTACCATGGTTTAATAATGCATCCAAAGTTTGATACCTCTATCCCTTTAGGTACCACCGTTTCTACTACAAGCACACTCACTGCAAGCTTTCTTACCTACTACAATTGTTGATACTATTTGTTCTTTTTACTCAAGTGCACGCCAAGTGCAACATAACACACTAAGTACTATTTCTTCTAATGCAACTCTAGATGGACACCCAAGTTTGTTTGCAGTGCCATCTCAAGCATTCTCAAGCCAATAGATCCTTACACATGCACATCAACTACTCATATACTGTTATACATTTCTTACCCACCGTAAAATTAATCCTCAAAATAAGATCATCAAAGTTTAACTTCTTGAACAATTTAAAATAAAATGCATATACTTCCCTAAAAAGTCAAATATATACATATCAAAATAGAATTTTAATCACTTCCCAAAAATCTTTATAGCTTTGACTATGTTTATTGAATTAAATTTGAATCCTCAAAAATTTAATAACATAGAATCTCAACTCCTCAAAATTCTTAAAAATTGAATTTTATTTCCACTCTTTAATTTTAAATCCACAAGTATACATATAAATACTCACAGTCTCTAATACTCAAGGTGCACTCAAATACACCCATTGTCTACAACTCTCAACTGTGTACTGAAATTTGTACTGTCCGAATTACTTGCACTATTACTTCCAAATGATCAAAGTTATCATCACACGTATTTTCTCCAATAATTTTATGTCTGTATTAACTGATATACTAATCTAACATTATCATATAAGGCACTTACTGTTACTAGTATATTGCTCAACTAATCCTCGATATAGAAATATTAATACTCTTGGCATGGTAACACTAACTTTATTATTAGATTATCTCATCATACTTATTAGAACCTCTCAAAGGCATGCATATGATTCTATATCTCGATTGATGTATACGTATCTTCTTTTAATTCTTTTACAGCCTGTTACATTTGTCTGTGATACTCTTTATACCTTGCACGATCTATATTGATATTCCTTAACCCATGACATCTTATTAATACCTTTTATGCATGTATATTTCTTTACTCTTAACACCCCTAAGTATCAATCATAAAATTGAACATCATGCTCCATTAATCTTTAACATAATTCCTTGATACTTAATTGTTTACCTAGATCATCCAATTACATAAATTAATGACTATCCAGAACTGGCATGCTGATTCTGATACTTACTATTGGAACCTTCACTGATACTCTTTTCTCCTTCTATCTATAGTACCAATACTAATAATAATGACATATTATCATAAAACCATTGCCACAAGGCACTACGCTATGGGTTAACTCTAGATTAATGCCTACTGCTCACATGTCCAACTAAGAAACACTTACAACGAATAGGTCACACTCAGTCAACACTAATACAAGACACAGACATAATTACAAGTCACTAATTATCATACTAACAAGCATCCTCAAGAAAAGAAGTTCAAAAGGAACTGGATTAAGGAATGGAGATATCTCTACTGCTAGCAACAAAAGGAAGCGATGGAACAAAGTCCTGTAATAACAAAAATAGATAAGTATTGAGATGAGACTTTAAGAACTAATTTAAGATACAACCTGATAATCATACATGTTTGTCCAAAATTATGACACTCAGAATCCTCGCCACGCTAGTAAGCATAGATGCGATAAATGATAGGTTTCGTAACTAAGGTATGCAACTCTATAATCATGTCATCTAGAATCCTCGCTACGCCAACCGGTATGGCTGCGAGAGACTCTAAGTTTCATAATTACAGTATGTATATCCAAGTCAGGTTCCTACATTCTCGTCACGACAGCTAATATGGCTGCGATAAAGTCTAGGTTCCATAACCAAAGTAGACGTTTTACCTTTCTCACTATCCTCATCAATATATGTCATCAAATAATACCGTAAAGTTCAGTCCGTAAAATTTATCTCGATATAAAATCAAAACTCAACAACGATACTAAGAATTAAATTTAACAACTGGTCAACGAGAATCAAACTCAACAATGATACCAAGATTTTAATTTAATAACTGATCAACAAGAATCAAGTTCAATAACAACAAGCGAGAGCGGACGGAAACAAGAAAAAAGATTTAAATTGGAAATTATAATAAGATTCTCAAGGGGTCGTCCTAGGAATCTCTCATGATTTTTTTTTTGTGATTGAGTATCCTCTCTCATCCTAGTATCCTATGTCCTATATTCTATAGTAGGCACGCGGTAGTACAACTAAGACGTCGCACTACCACGATATCGCACAACTTGCGAAGTCTGACCTGCATGGGCCACCACTAAAAATGTGTCATGACCCGCACCCGAAATAGGAGCACGAGTACGTGGGTACGTCCAGCCTACGCCGCAACATTGGTGGTAGAATGCTGTCTAGGTCAATGCACTATCTAAATAATCCCGCATGAGTATCCAACTCCATAAGGAGACACGAAAAACACAGTATAATATGAATAACATACTCAATCACATAACTACAACACGATAAGATATCAAAGAAATAAGTAAAATGCAACACAAGTCTAAATAGAAATAATCTAACTCAACAATAATATCCAAATCTCAACAAAGTATGCCGGAGACAAATCCGGTACCAAATAATCTGCTAAAAGAACTAACTAGATAACTAGTGATTCCGGCTAGACCTCCCGAAATCACAACTGAACTACCAATGTCCAAGTCTGCAGCTAATTTCCCTGTGGTTCATAAAATGTCGGACACCAGTCCTCTAAGGTATAGTCTAAAAAATATTTTCAGTCAGGAAGGAGCAAAGTATATTTCAAATAACAGTTCCATTTAATTGATAAGGACTATAAAACAATAAACAAATGATGCTATATACTGAGAGAAGATAATAAATAAATGCAATGACAATATAAAGAGATAGGCAATATAAGCAATATGGTACAGTCAGTACATATAAAAAAAGAGCTACAATATCATATACAGGTGATGTAGTATATAAAAATGAAATAAAGAACTGTAACTATTCTACGTGTTTGAAATATCAGTCTATCATGTGATCGGCTTGGGACAAGATCAGGCTTGTTACATATGATTAGCTATGATTCATATAAGGTCAGGCTAACCATTTGGTTAGCTATGATGTAAGTAATGGTCAGGCTAATCATATATAACAGGCTATGAGGCATGTAATGGTCAGGCTGCACCCGACGTGAGGTATGGGGTGAGCTATGATGCATGTAGAGTTGGGTATGATCACATAATCTACTAATAATTCTCCCGTCCCCAACTAGTACAGTGGATCCAACCATGACACGTTACGATACACGATCAATGTCCAATATATCATGTACGATCTCTAATATCAATGTCGTGTACAATGTCAATGCGATAATCAATATAACATCTCATGACTGCAGATCTAATCTATATATTAGTCCATGTAGCACAGTGTCAAGAATCAGATGTAACATTTCTACATACTGAAATTATAGATATTATCAAATAATTGGAAATTATCAGAGAATGTACTTGCCTTGGGTCCTTAGCTGGTAATACCAATGTCCTGTTCCAGAGTATCGTCTGGATGATCCAACAGTCCTATAGACGTATCATAAAATATAATATTGCATCAGACATTACACTAATCACACAATCATAAATACTCTGAACTCGGGGCCACGCTAGGTATTACACTGGTCAACTAGGGTCAAGTATGCGTCTAATTGCACGGGTGTCGCGTCTGTTATTGCTGTGCAAGACAGACATACAATAATGGTACGGGTCTTACCAATACGTGAGTGTACATATGGCAGTCTGCTAACAGTTCACCGGTTCACAAGGTCATGTGTAACCACGGGATATCCGCAGTTACACTCGGGTCATCTAGTACCTATATAAATATACACCTTATTATCTAACATTAATACTTACAATATATACATGCACCAAATTAAATACATATACAATATATGTATACCAATCAATTACATATATAATATATACTAGTTGAACAATATATATATATATCATATTGAAAAATGTACACATACTAAATATATGTACATATTATACTCTACCAATTGAATAATACTCATATACAATATATATATATATATATATATATAGATCATATATATATCATATATACTAAACGAATACATATACTATATATACATATGTATATATATATACCAAATCTATCTCAACGTATACTAATAAGTAACTAAATATACATATACTAAACTAAATATACATATACTAAAGGTATACCATATGCATACGTACAAAATCCTGAATGAATGTAGGAATGAACCTGCACACGGGTACGAGCGCGGCGATGATGATGATGACGATGGCGTTGATGACGACGATGGCGACGGTGTTTGACGATGATGTGGGCGATGAACATGTGGTGGTGTTGATGATGGCGAGGCTCGACAGGTGGTTCAGCGAGGTTGGCGACGAGGACGGGGAGGATAGTCGACGAGGGACTGCGGGGATTGGTTGAGTGCAGCGGCTGCGGGTCCAGCGGGTTGAAGGGAACGACGAGGTGGTGTAGAGTGGTGGTGGTGGTTCAGGTGACAATAGTGGTGGTAATGTTGGCCGGCGAGGGAATGACAGGTGGTAGATATGCTGATGTCGAGCTCCGGCGTTCTCGACGGAGAAGAGAGCAGGGAGGCTCTGCGGTTGGAGGACTCGGCGGGTCGGGGTCGGCACCGGGGACTGGTCGGTTCAGGTGGGCTTCTAGTCGATCGACGGAGGATTTGTTCGACGAATAGAGGAGACGGGTCGTGTGAAGCCGGAGAGGGGATGGCCATGGAAGAGAACGCGGTGGCTCGGGTGGTCCAACGAGACTGCAGAAGGAGGTATTCAGACAAGAGGAGGAAGAAGAGGGAATGGTAGCGGTGGTTCAGTCGAGTGCAGCGGGGAAGTTGGCTCAGGGTGCAGCGACGCTCCGGTGTGCTTGGGGAGGCTCGACGGAGGAAGAGAGCCGGCGGCGGGGTCATTCGACAGGGAGGGCAGAGTTAATGGTGGTGGTGCTCGTGGCCGGAGGGAAGTGGCAGAGGGAGGAAGGAGCTCGGAAGGAGTAGGGAAGAGGAGCTTGCTGGAGTTGGCCGAAACAGGGAGTTCGATCGAGCGGGTCTGGATCGAGTGAGGCGGAGGTGCCGGTGCAGGAAAACAGGGTGGTTGCAGGGAAGAGCAGGTGAAGAGGGAGTAGCCGGAGCTTAGCCGGCCAGGGTGGGATGAGTGGTCGGGGTGGTAGGGTTCTCCTTGGGTTCATTTTCTCTTTTTTTTTAAAAAAAGGAGGAGAAGAAGAAGAGAAGAAGAAGAAGAAGAAGGAAAGAAGAAATGGAAAAGAAAGAAGGGCTACGGTTGAGTGAGGAGGAAGGAGAGAGAGAGGTGGGGGCTTTCTAAGGTGTTGGAATTAGGGCATGCTTAGGAATGATGCATTGAAGAGACATCTTATAGGAGATGTGATGGGAGGTGTGTGGTGATGATGAGCCCCATTTTGAATGGGTGGCTCAGATTTGACATGAGAAAATTACTCATACAAGGGGAGGGTTGGGTTGACTAGTCAAATATTAGGGCTTCTCCATTTGGTTGAACCAATGGGGTGTTGACACCTAATGCAACATTTGCAAATGAGCCCCCTTAAATTTGGGTATTTGCACAAACACATGAAATGATAAAAATTTGGAGGATGATTTGGTGTTTGGTGTTTTATAGGGTGAGGGAGTGTTGTGTGTTTTACATGGGCTTAATGAATAGGGTATTTGGATTAAATTGGGTTAAAAATTGGATTAGTCAAAGTTGGTATCCTCAATTTAATTAGAAACAAATGCAAGCAGTGTTCTAAAATTAATTGAAAGTACAAGGGACTAAAATTAGGTTAGGACACAAATATCATTAGTGAAGAAGACTTAGAACAGAATATTACCCTAATTTGGGTTGCACGAAAATGGGTTGAGATTGTGTCCAACTTCGATTGGAACGCACAAAGATACAAAGTTAGATTTTATTTAGAAATTAAATAAACGTCCACGACGAATATTGTGCGGCTAAAATGAACCATAAGAGAGCATAATTATGAGTTACAAAAATGTCAGAATGGAAGGCGGGCACGTCTAGGGCAAGGTTGTAAAATTTGTTGGAAGACAAAAGATAGGATAGCGCTCCAAATATCGAAGCAACGACAAGGCGCAACAATTAAATAAAATTATGGTAATTAATTACAACCTCAAATAATTAAATTCTAAATAATACAAATAAATTCATAACCCTATAATTCGGCCAGGTGTTTCATCTAGTGGGCTTCTAGGTTAAGTCTACTAGCTCAAACATTAAGAACATTGTACATAATATATATGTAAATACACATCTTATACAATTATTTAAATTAAATACACACAATATTAATAACATACAAAAGTCAAAAATACCCCTATTTTTAGAATGTGGTAGTGACAAGTCTACCCTCCTTAAAAGAATTTCGTCCTCGAAATTTAAAATCCTTAATACTAGTATTTACTCGTATATTAATTTTTATCAAAATTTAAATTCATCAAACCCTATAATCATAAAGTAATCCATATTGTCATTCACAAAATTCTCAAAATTCTATGAATATAATATTTCTGAAAATCCTCAAATTTAAAAATCAAATTCAAATTTTTATCACAATCTACTCCAAAATTTTAAGTTCATATCTAAATACTCGAAATTTGATATCCAATCCTCTAATTTAAACTCAATCAATGCACACTTTTATAAATTAAGAAATCCTATCTAAAAATACTAATCCATGAATCCAATCGATGCATATTTATAAAATTTAAATTCTCATCTCGAAAATTGAATTCAAACATTAATCCATTAATGATCTTATTCCTTGATTTCTTTTTCCACAAAATACTCAACAATGCGATACTTATGGAATCTTCAAATGTAACATTCATAATATAAATTTTTAAATTCATATTTTGCAATCAAATAAATATAATAATAATCTCCTAAATTTCCTCAAGTTTTAATGATAAATTATATCATAATCAATAAATCATCAATTCTATCATATTAAATTTTTATCTTTTTATTTAAATTAATGATCATCCTCAAAATTTAAGCATCTTGTCTCTCTTGCCAAGTCATAACCTCTTCCTTAATCTACTATGGTCAAACCCCCAATAATCAAGGTCTAAGAAAATTCTACCTACAGTCATACAACATACAATCTAGGGGAAACATGCATGGCTATGGTATGTTTTGTCATGGCATTGCAGTCTCTATCAGGGTGTGCTACTAACTATATTCTAACAAGAAAATCATGGATACAAGCTACAATACTAAGGAATCAATCAATCAATCAAACAGAAAAGGACAGAAGGAAAGAAAAGAACAAAACCTACTAACACGTCACCTGCAGTATCTTCTATTTCTAATATACACTTAACTTTGGTACATTCACTAACTAATTCCTATTCTTGTACACTGATACCCATATCAACTAATCATTAGTCCACAAGACATCTATGAATACATCCTTATTGCATACACCTGTCTATTGATACCTAAATCTGATACCAAGAATCTCTAATATTACCATGGTTTAATAATGCATCCAAAGTTTGATACCTCTATCCCTTTAGGTACCACCATTTCTACTACAAGCACACTCACTGCTAGCTTTCTTACCTACTACAATTGTTGATACTATTTGTTCTTTTTACTCAAGTGCACGCCAAGTGCAACATAACACACTAAGTACTATTTCTTCTAATGCAACTCTAGATGGACACCCAAGTTTGTTTGCAGTGCCATCTCAAGCATTCTCAAGCCAATAGATCCTTACACATGCACATCAACTACTCATATACTGTTATACATTTCTTACCCACCGTAAAATTAATCCTCAAAATAAGATCATCAAAGTTTAACTTCTTGAACAATTTAAAATAAAATGCATATACTTCCCTAAAAAGTCAAATATATACATATCAAAATAGAATTTTAATCACTTCCCAAAAATCTTTATAGCTTTGACTATGTTTATTGAATTAAATTTGAATCCTCAAAAATTTAATAACATAGAATCTCAACTCCTCAAAATTCTTAAAAATTGAATTTTATTTCCACTCTTTAATTTTAAATCCACAAGTATACATATAAATACTCACAGTCTCTAATACTCAAGGTGCACTCAAATACACCCATTGTCTACAACTCTCAACTGTGTACTGAAATTTGTACTGTCCGAATTACTTGCACTATTACTTCCAAATGATCAAAGTTATCATCACACGTATTTTCTCCAATAATTTTATGTCTGTATTAACTGATATACTAATCTAACATTATCATATAAGGCACTTACTGTTACTAGTATATTGCTCAACTAATCCTCGATATAGAAATATTAATACTCTTGGCATGGTAACACTAACTTTATTATTAGATTATCTCATCATACTTATTAGAACCTCTCAAAGGCATGCATATGATTCTATATCTCGATTGATGTATACGTATCTTCTCTTAATTCTTTTACAGCCTGTTATATTTGTCTGTGATACTCTTTATACCTTGCACGATCTATATTGATATTCCTTAACCCATGACATCTTATTAATACCTTTTATGCATGTATATTTCTTTACTCTTAACACCCCTAAGTATCAATCATAAAATTGAACATCATGCTCCATTAATCTTTAACATAATTCCTTGATACTTAATTGTTTACCTAGATCATCCAATTACATAAATTAATGACTATCCAGAACTGGCATGCTGATTCTGATACTTACTATTGGAACCTTCACTGATACTCTTTTCTCCTTCTATCTATAGTACCAATACTAATAATAATGACATATTATCATAAAACCATTGCCACAAGGCACTACGCTATGGGTTAACTCTAGATTAATGCCTACTGCTCACATGTCCAACTAAGAAACACTTACAACGAATAGGTCACACTCAGTCAACACTAATACAAGACACAGACATAATTACAAGTCACTAATTATCATACTAACAAGCATCCTCAAGAAAAGAAGTTCAAAAGGAACTGGATTAAGGAATGGAGATATCTCTACTGCTAGCAACAAAAGGAAGCGATGGAACAAAATCCTGTAATAACAAAAATAGATAAGTATTGAGATGAGACTTTAAGAACTAATTTAATATACAACCTGATAATCATACATGTTTGTCCAAAATTATGACACTCAGAATCCTCGCCACGCTAGTAAGCATAGATGCGATAAATGATAGGTTTCGTAACTAAGGTATGCAACTCTATAATCATGTCATCTAGAATCCTCGCTACGCCAACCGGTATGGCTGCGAGAGACTCTAAGTTTCATAATTACAGTATGTATATCCAAGTCAGGTTCCTACATTCTCGTCACGACAGCTAATATGGCTGCGATAAAGTCTAGGTTCCATAACCAAAGTAGACGTTTTACCTTTCTCACTATCCTCATCAATATATGTCATCAAATAATACCGTAAAGTTCAGTCCGTAAAATTTATCTCGATATAAAATCAAAACTCAACAACGATACTAAGAATTAAATTTAACAACTGGTCAACGAGAATCAAACTCAACAATGATACCAAGATTTTAATTTAATAACTGATCAACAAGAATCAAGTTCAATAACAACAAGCGAGAGCGGACGGAAACAAGAAAAAAGATTTAAATTGGAAATTATAATAAGATTCTCAAGGAGTCGTCCTAGGAATCTCTCAAGATTTTTTTTTTTTGTGATTGAGTATCCTCTCTCATCCTAGTATCCTATGTCCTATATTCTATAGTAGGCACGCGGTAGTACAACTAAGACGTCGCACTATCACGATATCGCACAACTTGCGAAGTCTGACCTGCATGGGCCACCACTAAAAATGTGTCATGACCCGCACCCGAAATAGGAGCACGAGTACGTGGGTACGTCCAGCCTACGCCGCAACATTGGTGGTAGAATGCTGTCTAGGTCAATGCACTATCTAAATAATCCCGCATGAGTATCCAACTCCATAAGGAGACACGAAAAACACAGTATAATATGAATAACATACTCAATCACATAACTACAACACGATAAGATATCAAAGAAATAAGTAAAATGCAACACAAGTCTAAATAGAAATAATCTAACTCAACAATAATATCCAAATCTCAACAAAGTATGCCGGAGACAAATCCGGTACCAAATAATCTGCTAAAAGAACTAACTAGATAACTAGTGATTCCGGCTAGACCTCCCGAAATCACAACTGAACTACCAATGTCCAAGTCTGCAGCTAATTTCCCTGTGGTTCATAAAATGTCGGACACCAGTCCTCTAAGGTATAGTCTAAAAAATATTTTCAGTCAGGAAGGAGCAAAGTATATTTCAAATAACAGTTCCATTTAATTGATAAGGACTATAAAACAATAAACAAATGATGCTATATACTGAGAGAAGATAATAAATAAATGCAATGACAATATAAAGAGATAGGCAATATAAGCAATATGGTACAGTCAGTACATATAAAAAAAGAGCTACAATATCATATACAGGTGATGTAGTATATAAAAATGAAATAAAGAACTGTAACTATTCTACGTGTTTGAAATATCAGTCTATCATGTGATCAGCTTGGGACAAGATCAGGCTTGTTACATATGATTAGCTATGATTCATATAAGGTCAGGCTAACCATTTGGTTAGCTATGATGTAAGTAATGGTCAGGCTAATCATATATAACAGGCTATGAGGCATGTAATGGTCAGGCTGCACCCGACGTGAGGTATGGGGTGAGCTATGATGCATGTAGAGTTGGGTATGATCACATAATCTACTAATAATTCTCCCGTCCCCAACTAGTACAGTGGATCCAACCATGACACGTTACGATACACGATCAATGTCCAATATATCATGTACGATCTCTAATATCAATGTCGTGTACAATGTCAATGCGATAATCAATATAACATCTCATGACTGCAGATCTAATATATATATTAGTCCATGTAGCACAGTGTCAAGAATCAGATGTAACATTTCTACATACTGAAATTATAGATATTATCAAATAATTAGAAATTATCAGAGAATGTACTTGCCTTGGGTCCTTAGCTGGTAATACCAATGTCCTGTTCCAGAGTATCGTCTGGATGATCCAACAGTCCTATAGACGTATCATAAAATATAATATTGCATCAGACATTACACTAATCACACAATCATAAATACTCTGAACTCGGGGCCACGCTAGGTATTACACTGGTCAACTAGGGTCAAGTATGCATCTAATTGCATGGGTGTCGCGTCTGTTATTGCTGTGCAAGACAGACATACAATAATGGTACGGGTCTTACCAATACGTGAGTGTACATATGGCAGTCTGCTAACAGTTCACCGGTTCACAAGGTCATGTGTAACCACGGGATATCCGCAGTTACACTCGGGTCATCTAGTACCTATATAAATATACACCTTATTATCTAACATTAATACTTACAATATATACATGCACCAAATTAAATACATATACAATATATGTATACCAATCAATTATATATATAATATATACTAGTTGAACAATATATATATATATCATATTAAAAAATGTACACATACTAAATATATGTACATATTATACTCTACCAATTGAATAATACTCATATACAATATATATATATATATATATACATATATATATATATATATATATATATATATATATATATATATATACATCATATATATATCATATATACTAAACGAATACATATACTATATATACATATGTATATATATATACCAAATCTATCTCAACGTATACTAATAAGTAACTAAATATACATATACTAAACTAAATATACATATACTAAAGGTATACCATATGCATACGTACAAAATCCTGAATGAATGTAGGAATGAACCTGCACACGGGTACGAGCGCTGCAATGATGATGATGACGATGGCGTTGATGACGACGATGGCGACGGTGTTTGACGATGATGTGGGCGATGAACATGTGGTGGTGTTGATGATGGCGAGGCTCGACAGGTGGTTCAGCGAGGTTGGCGACGAGGACGGGGAGGATAGTCGACGAGGGACTGCGGGGACTGGTTGAGTGCAGCGGCTGCGGGTCCAGCGGGTTGAAGGGAACGACGAGGTGGTGTAGAGTGGTGGTGGTGGTTCAGGTGACAATAGTGGTGGTAATGTTGGCCGGCGAGGGAATGACAGGTGGTAGATATGCTGATGTCGAGCTCCGGCGTTCTCGACGGAGAAGAGAGCAGGGAGGCTCTGCGGTTGGAGGACTCGGCGGGTCGGGGTCGGCTCCGGGGACTGGTCGGTTCAGGTGGGCTTCTAGTCGATCGACGGAGGATTTGTTCGACGAATAGAGGAGACGGGTCGTGTGAAGCCGGAGAGGGGATGGCCATGGAAGAGAACGCGGTGGCTCGGGTGGTCCGACGAGACTGCAGAAGGAGGTATTCAGACAAGAGGAGGAAGAAGAGGGAATGGTAGCGGTGGTTCAGTCGAGTGCAGCGGGGAAGTTGGCTCAGGGTGCAGCGACGCTCCGGTGTGCTTGGGGAGGCTCGACGGAGGAAGAGAGCCGGCGGCGGGGTCATTCGACAGGGAGGGCAGAGTTAATGGTGGTGGTGCTCGTGGCCGGAGGGAAGAGGCAGAGGGAGGAAGGAGCTCGGAAGGAGTAGGGAAGAGGAGCTTGCTGGAGTTGGCCGAAACAGGGAGTTCGGTCGAGCGGGTCTGGATCGAGTGAGGCGGAGGTGCCGGTGCAGGAAAACAGGGTGGTTGCAGGGAAGAGCAGGTGAAGAGGGAGTAGCCAGAGCTTAGCCGGCCAGGGTGGGATGAGTGGTCGGGGTGGTAGGGTTCTCCTTGGGTTCATTTTCTCTTTTTTTTTTAAAAAAAGGAGGAGAAGAAGAAGAGAAGAAGAAGAAGAAGAAGAAGGGGAGAAGAAATGGAAAAGAAAGAAGGGCTACGGTTGAGTGAGGAGGAAGGAGAGAGAGAGGTGGGGGCTTTCTAAGGTGTTGGAATTAGGGCATGCTTAGGAATGATGCATTGAAGAGACATCTTATAGGAGATGTGATGGGAGGTGTGTGGTGATGATGAGCCCCATTTTGAATGGGTGGCTCAGATTTGACATGAAAAAATTACTCATACAAGGGGAGGGTTGGGTTGACTAGTCAAATATTAGGGCTTCTCCATTTGGTTGAACCAATGGGGTGTTGACACCTAATGCAACATTTGCAAATGAGCCCCCTTAAATTTGGATATTTGCACAAACACATGAAATGATAAAAATTTGGAGGATGATTTGGTGTTTGGTGTTTTATAGGGTGAGGGAGTGTTGTGTGTTTTATATGGGCTTAATGAATAGGGTATTTGGATTAAATTGGGTTAAAAATTGGATTAGTCAAAGTTGGTATCCTCAATTTAATTAGAAACAAATGCAAGCAGTGTTCTAAAATTAATTGAAAGTACAAGGGGCTAAAATTAGGTTGGGTCACAAATATCATTAGTGAAGAAGACTCAGAACAGAATATTACCCTAATTTGGGTTGCACGAAAATGGGTTGAGATTGTGTCCAACTTCGATTGGAACGCACAACGATACAAAGTTGGATTTTATTTAGAAATTAAATAAACGTCCACGACGAATATTGTGCGGCTAAAATGAAGCACAAGAGAGCATAATTATGAGTTACAAAAAGGTCAAAATGGAAGGCGAGCATGTCTAGGGTAAGGTTGTAAAATTTGTTGGAAGACAAAAGATAGGGTAGCACTCCAAATATCGAAGCAACGACAAGGCACAACAATTAAATAAAATTATGGTAATTAATTACAACCTCAAATAATTAAATTCTAAATAATATAAATAAATTCATAACCCTATAATTCGGTCAGGTGTTTCATCTAGTGGGCTTCTAGGTCAAGTCTACTAGCTCAAACATTAAGAACACTGTACATAATATATATGTAAATACACATCTCATGCAATTATTTAAATTAAATACACACAATATTAATAACATACAAAAGTCAAAAATACTCCTGTTTTTAGAATGTGGTATTGACAGGGTTGGTGTTGGATCTAGTTTTGGGTTAAGTTGGGTTCTTACACCAATTTAATTAAAATTAATATAAATGTATTCTAAAATTAATTGGAAGTACATAGGGTTAAAATTAGGTGAAACACAAATATCACGGACGTAGAAGACTCGGATAGAATATTGTCATAATTTAGGTTGCACAAAACGGGTCAAGATTGTGTCTCCAATTTCGATTAGAATGCACAAAGATGTAAAGTCGAATTTATTTGGAATTAAAAATAAACGTCTGCGACGAATATTGTGCAACTAAAATAAAACACAAGAGAGGGTGTTTATGAGTTACATAAAAGTCAGAATAGAAGACTGGCACGTCTAGGACAAAGGTATAAAATTTGTTGGAAGGCAAAAGCTAGTGAAGCGCTCCCAATATCGAAATAATTGTAAGGTACAATAATTAAATAAAATTACAGTAACAAATATAATCCTCCATAATTAATTCCGAAATAATACTAATTAAAATCCATAATCCTATATTTCGGTCAGGAGTTCATCTAGTGGGCTTCTAGGTCTAGTCTACTAACTCATGAATTAAAGAATACTATATAACATATATATATATATATATATACACACACACACACACACACACACATATCATGCAATTATTTTAAAATAAGTATACACAATACTTATAATAATAAAAAGACAAAAATATCCCTATTTTAGGATGTGGTAGTGACAGATAAACTATGCATTGCGACACAAACAGCTCCACATCCCTATTCATGCAGTGCCACCAAAATATCATGCGGATATCTCGATACATCTTTGTGCTTCCTGGATGTGAAGTGTAACTCGCATAGTAGGCTTCAGTGAGTATTTCTTTTCTGAGGTTTGCATCGTTAGGAACACATAATATTTTCTTCACCTGCATCATTCCATCCGTGCCCACCACAAAGTCGGTCGCCTTTTTCTGCTGAGATAAGCTTACGCATCTTCTCTAGGAATATGTCGTCCTTCTGAGCGGACTTAACTTTCTCCAATAGGTCCGGTTCGAGGCACAATTGAGCCACCTGCGCTCCCTTTTTGTATTTGATTCGGAGTGTAATGCCCAAACTTTCTAGATTCTTTCAAAGTCTGTCATCGATAGCTAAGTTCCTAACAAACACTCGACTCGGTGCATCAGCTACAACGTTGC
Source organism: Iris macrosiphon (assembly GCA_036927795.1). Taxonomy (NCBI): domain Eukaryota; kingdom Viridiplantae; phylum Streptophyta; class Magnoliopsida; order Asparagales; family Iridaceae; genus Iris; species Iris macrosiphon. Next base: position 66,037 of record JAYESA010000448.1, read on the forward strand.
CCTTGTCCAGTGTATATCTGATCATTAAGTCAAAGTCTCTAACGAGTTCAAGCTAATGTCGTTGTCATAAATTTAGATCCTTTTGAGTATAGAGGTACTTGAGGATTTTATGATCCGTAAAATTTTTACATGGCACGCCATAAAGGTAATGCCGCCATAACTCAATGCAAATACTACCGCTATAAATTTTAGATCATGCATTGGATAGTTTCTTTCATGAGACTTTAACTGCCTCAACGCAAAGGCTATCACCTTGTCCTTCTGCATAAGGACACATCCCAAACCCTTGCCTGAAGTGTTGCTATAAATCTTGAAATAATAGGGGCCGTCTGGAAGAGTAAGAATCGGTGCGGAGATGAGTCATTGCTTTAATTCCACAAATGAAGCTTCATAGTCGTCCGACCACGTGAACGTTACTCCTTTCCAAGTGAGATGAGTCAGAGGTGAAGCAATCCTTGAAAAATCTTTTATGAATCTCCTGTAGTAGCCTACTAGACCAAGTAAGCTCCGAATGTCGCTGGCCGACTTAGGTCTCTTCTACTCCACGATGGCTTCAACTTTCTTTGGGTCAACTGAGATACCCTCCACAAAAATGATTTGTCCGAGAAAAGATATGTTGTCCAACCAGAATTCACACTTACTTAGCTTCGCGAACAACTTATTGTCTCGAAGAGTTTGAAGCACCATCCGGAGGTGTCCTACGTATTCATCCTCATTCTTCGAGTACACTAAGATGTCGTCTATGAATACCACCACAAACTTATCAAGAAATAGTCGTAATATATGGTTCACCAAATTCATGAATGCGTAATGAGCATTCATGAGTCCAAACGATATGACAGAAAACTCATAGTGGCCATAGCGGGTACGAAATGCTGACTTCGGCATGTACTCTGGCTTGATCTTTAATTGGTGGTAGCCAGAGCGAAGGTCTATCTTCAAAAATACCGACGCCCCTTGCAGCTGATCAAAGAGGTCATCGATCCTGGACAGGGGATACTTATTTTGGATAGTGACCTTATTTAGTTTCTGATAGTCTATGCAGAGTAGAAATGTGCCATCTTTCTTCTTTATAAACAGTATAGGCGTGCCCCAATGAGACGCTTGGACGAATGTACCCACGGTCAAGCAGTTCTTGCAATTGGCACTTTAACTCCTTAAGTTCAGCAGGGGCTATTCGGTATAGAGCCTTGGAAATTGGTTGGGTATTTGGGAAGGTATCGATAGTGAACTTAATTTCTCGATCGGGTGGCATGCCAGGTAGTTCGTTTGAAAATATATCAGGAAATTTTGCCACAACGGAAGAAAACTCAACATTTGCACAATCCTGCTGCATGTCTTGAACTGACTCTAAGTATCCCTCGCATCTAGAGTATAGCATCCGTCGAGCTGACATCACAGAAATTACCATGCAGGTCTTCGACGCTTCATTTGCTGAACCACTCGTGTAGAAGAATTCGGCCTCCCCAAGTAGATGAAAGATGACTCGTTTATCTGCACATTCAATAGTAGCCGAGCAAGCGTCGAACCAATCCATTTCCAGGATGATGTCATAATCCTGAACATCTAGGACTAACACATTGAGCGACAGTTTCTTTCTCCAATACAAACATAACCGCCCTGGCATACTGAACAAACATGTATTTTTGTGTTCGATGGGGTTCTAACCCTAAGATCTAGGTATAATGGTGTCATTACTATCTTGTTTTTCACGACAAAATTTGTGGATATAAAGCTATACATAGCAGGTATGTTATTGAAAAGAAATATATCTGACATAACGATGTCCGAAGCGAGGGCCTCTTCCCGTGTCAAAGTGTTCATCCGACCTTGAGCTTGACGATGCTCTTATTGCGGTTTGGCTCGGTTGGCTTGATGCGCCAGAGCAGGATTTGGATGCTGAGTGCGGCGATCAGAGGAGCGCGGACAGTCACGAATTTCATGGTTAGGATCACTACAAATGAGGCATAATCTATGCTTTCGGCGACAATCATTTGTAGTATGCCCAGCCCTTCTCCAATGAGTACAATATTGCCCTAGATTGGGACCCTGGTGATCGTCGTTGTTTGGGCCCTTGGAAGTATTATTTTCTCCTGCGTTGCTAGGGCGCTTGTGATTGGAAGTATGCACAGTGCCGGCAACAACCGAAGGATACTACTGTTCGAAAAAAAGGGCATGATTGAGAACTTTTCGTATTATCAGGTATTGGGGCACGACCATGTACGCATAGATGGTAGGTCGTAGGCCACCTTCAAAATATCTTGCTCGACTCACCATATTAGGTAGGTAGGAGCTTGCAAATTTTGCGAGATGATTGAATTCAACAGAGTACTACTTCACTATCATATTGCCTTGCCTAAGCTGCACGAACTTGTTCTCTTTTTGCCAACGTATGGGAGGGGGTATGGACTCCTCTTCAAACGTACTATGGAAGGTAGCCCTCGCTGTCGTCTCCTCTGTATTGTCTGCGGAGAGAGATCTTTGATGCACGTCCCACCAATTGTGGGCGTTCAAACAGAGCTGTAGTTGGGCATACGTCCCATGCTTCTCCTCAGGTACCTCTAGCAATTTGAAGTGGTCTTCAAGCTCTACCAGCCAATCTAGAGCCACGACCGGATCTTCAGTCCCTCGAAAAAATGTGTTGCATACCTTCTTGAATTCAGCAAAGTCAAAGGCAGTCACTTCCTTCTTCTTTAGAGTTTGAGGCATTTTGACTTCAGGCGCTGGTTGCTTCACCGGTGTTGTTGCTATCTTTGCAGAATGGTTGGAGGCTAAAGTTCGAACAATCGGGCTTCAAGATTGCTTTCGAACTTGCTCTAACGATCTTTCGTCCGCTTCTCAGCTCGCTCATGACGAGCCTTATCCCTTTGTTGGCTTGCTTCAAGCATCTGCATCATTCGCTCAATTGTATCGACATGGGACATAACTCGCTAGCTTTCAGAACTTTTTGAGGTGCCAGAACTACTTTCCTGTGCTTGTACCTCTCCTTATGCTAGCTCAGATGCTTGTGCTTGAGTCATTCCTTCAAAAGAAAGTAACTTGCATCAGACTTATAATGTATTATGGACTCACTGTATGTAACGCATCTCATTTTTGCCAAATGAGTTCAAGAGTTCTCATAGGGAATAGATCGTTAAAGGAACTTTTTCGATACGAAGGTCAAAAGAACTTGAAGCTGCGCTCTGATACCAATATGTCACGTCGCGATTTCCGTATAATCGATAGTCGTCCCTCGGACGTGATGCCGTGCTACCTAGGTTGCGCAACACACAAGGCCATGGTATTTTTTTATAACGAGCACATATTCAGAGTACGCAGATAATTGAACAAAATATTAAAACATGAAAAATTTCTCTTTATTGATAATGAACATCTTTTACAAACTCTTGAATGAGTCAGATGGTTGCCACACGTGCTTACAAAATTGGACACAAAATAAGATAGTCGTCCGGTACATTACATCCTTTTACTTAAACTTCAAAAGCTATAGACACCTTTGGGCGAAACAATCGTCTTTCTACGGAGCTGCATAAGGTATGTGCATGAGCTCCTGGAACATCAAAACGTCTCTTCAAAGGTACGGTCAGGACGTGCTAGTAGGTGGACTGGATTGAGAAGTCGCTCTAGCTTCTTTCAGGATCTCCTTGGCACGAAAAACCTGTTGCAACGAGGGTTAGTACATCGAAATGTACTGGTGAAGATGATCTAACCCAACTATACCAATCAATACATTGTTTATATGAAACGTGCAAGTTATTATATGGTCTTTCTATCTTGACTTAGTTTAATTTACAAGTAAGCAATAGATATAGAAATTCACTGAAATAAATATGTTATCGTTCGGTGACTTTTACCTGCCCGTCTGAACCATATGCATAATACTTACCATGATCTTCCCTGCCATGAAGACATATTTAGCTTGCACAGTTTAAATATATGTGGGAATCACTGGCATGATGCCATAGTGGACGAGTTATAGTCTTAGGGCAAAGATAACGGAGGTACAGGTATCGCTACACGCCATCTCGCCCTGGACAGAAATGGTGTGCAATACAAGGAACATAGGGTGATACACCCATTCCTGTATGAAGCATGCGACTAAACATAATGTTCCGTCCGGATCGGATCGGTGTCAGTGCCCTAGCGACCGTCCGTAGGAACTAAGACCATGTGCACAAGTTGTCCGTGACCAAGCGAAGTCTACTAAGTTATCAATCGAGATAGTTTAAGGCAACATAAGCATGAGACAAGTAACATAGCATGATCTATTTTCCATAGTCTCCTTATTCAGTTTATTGTATAGCAAAGTGTATTCTATATATAGCACAATAGTAGAAGAAGTATATATTCAAACTAGAATTGAACACGGTAAGAGAACATTCTAAGCGAACTAGCATGCAATAAGGTAACCGTTCACAAGTTGATTCACAAGCAATAACGTAGTCCAAGTCTAGTTCTTCTCTTTATCTTGACATATTTTAGTTATTATAATATTGTTTGATCGGAACAATCAAGAAGGAAAGGTTTTAGATGTGAAGACTTGGAAGAAGGATCAACTAATCAAATTATAGGCACTCACAAGTTAGTGGGGAGAGAAAAGGAAAGAGGTGCTTCAAGACTCCGCTCATGCGATGTCTACTACACAATCACCTGTATTGCCACAAACAGATGATCAATATCTCTTCTACTCTTTCCTAGGTCAGAATAAAAATGCAGTTCAACGAACGAAAATAATAAAATTCATCAAAACCGTTCAAGAAAACTCAAATCCGAAAACTAACCCAAAAGCACGAAAGCAGCATGGCGACAGCGAAAACTAGGCAAGAAAACTTGCAACGGAGAGATCCCTCTTGACTTTGCCGCTAAGTCTGTCCTTGGGGCACGGTCCACTGAATATGGGAATCGATTCCGAAGAAAACCAATCCACAACGAGAAAAAGATCTTGATTCAATCTATCCCGAATGGGAGATACCGAAGGTATTTCTTAGCCGCGCTCCCCGAAAAGGGGGAACGGTGCACCACAATCAGGGCTTTGTCAATCTTGTAATTTCACTTGAGTTATAAAGGTTGGAATTTGTCCAGGTGATGTAGTCACCGCTATATATTTGTCTTTATCTGTGCTTAGTATTCGTTATACGTGGTTGGTTATCTTAGGTGGGTTAGCCTAAGTTTTTGCTGCGGTCAATCTCAAACACGGTATCGAAGCCTGGTAATAGAGGAATTCATGGATCATTCCACAAACTGATCCATCCTTCCCGAATTTTCCAGCAAATGCCAATAGCCATAGTACCTCTCATTGTAAGAATTTATGCCCCACTTGTTAATATAAATTGATAGGTTGGTTAATTAATTGTATTTTTTTATGGGAGAAAATACATTATTTGAATATAGGAAAGAGTTCTCTCTCACATCTCTATGAATAGACACACCCATTTGTTGTCTAGAATCTTCTGGGAAGATTTACAATCTTTTGAAGAGACATATGTATCTTATTAGACACACCATTTAGATGTGTATAAGATGAGTCTTGTTGTTCAAAAGATATCAAAAAGTTCATAATTGTCTTCTTCCAAAATTAAAGAGTTGTTGAAGAGAAACTATTTCCAGAGATCAAATATCTCGCATAAAGAATTACCAAATGGAGAAAAGTATACGTTTTAAGTTTTCGCATTAAGATTCAATATTAGTGAAAAACATGATTCTCAAAATAATAGTTTACATGTGGTATCAGAGCCTAAATTGAGTAATCATGTATTTTCCAACATAAGCATTTTTGTCATGTAATTCATAGTAACTGATCATGTAGAATGAATAAATTTTAATTAGTGACTGTCTTTTCACAAGTAGTTTACTGGGAGAGAACTTTTCCTTCGGTTGTGTTGGTTTACCGAATGGCAACTTTTCAAGTCATTAGTCTTTTGAAATGGGTTATTATAATTTTGGTGTAGTTCTATGTGAACTGACTGTATGGAAACCATATAATTCTCTGGCCAAATATTTTTCTCTTTTCTTTTTGTAGGTTTTCTTTTAGTCTTCTGAAGTAGGTTATACTTTTTGGTATGGTTCTGTGTAAGTTGAACCATATGGAGATAATATATTACTAATTCTCTTACCAAAATGAGAAGACAGATTATTTGTTCTTTTCATGTTATAACTTCAATAATTTTCCATTTTGTTTATAATTTTTTTTATGTTCATCCATGAAAAACTATGGTGGCATGTGATAGGCACTGGCTATCCATTCATCATGTTGTCTTTCTTTCTTAGTATGTATCCCAACAAGTATAAGCATCAGTGTTTGCAATTTGAACAATAATGTTCTTATTGCTAGATAAAAAACATCATGAACAGAGGAAAATTAATTATTAAATTTATACTTTTTTTGGAGGCCTTGGAAGCCAAGCTATATATACTCCTTTATCTGAGTCAAATGTCCAGTATAGATTGTTATTAAAGGATGGTGCTTAGTCTCTGCAACGTGCCATACTTGTGATTTTGTAGCTTATGGATCTAAGAAGAAAATGTACTTAAGTTTTTGCATCTTGTTGACATGCTGGAAAAGCAACAACCAATTAAGTGGGCTAACATTCTAGTCACACTATTGAACTTATAACTTCAGTAGTATGATGAACCTTTCCCTCAATCATATGCTGTGGAAAAGTTCTGGTCTGAAATGTTACAAGGGCCATTTCTTATGTGCTAGTGTTGATAGTATAAAAGAATTCTGACATGTTCAGTTTACTATTTTATTCTATGTTCAGTTCATTTGAAATTGTAGAACTGAATTATACTTATTATGTTCATTAATATGCATGACTTTTATATTACAAAATTTTGTTATTGCGTTGTCACCAAAGTGGTCTAATAATATTATGTTTAATATCCTTTAGATAGAGATGCTTATGCCTAAATTAGTTTCTTATTTTCATCATTTGTGGGTACTTTAAAGTTTTTTTTTTTACTGACCACTAGATATATAATATTGTCCAAAGGTGAATAATTATTTAGTGATTAATGAATAATGATATGATAAATTACATGTGTTTTATTTGTTATGTATCGAATATCCAAAGATAACATGCATACTCAAATATACAATGTAATTTTATAAATTATTGTAGAAACTAAAAGCATCATTATGTGAATGTAGTATTTCATGTTTTCTATCCAAAGGTGAAGCTTGAAAATACTTTAATTATATTATGTTAAATTCAAAGTAGTAACAATTATGTGTTATAATATTACAGTATCGTCGTCCTTTTTACTTCATTTGTTGGCTTCATCTGTTCCAATGCTTACAGGAATAAAATTTTCTTATTGGTATGTGTCACTACCACATTTTCAGATAAGGGCATTTGGGTAATTTCACTAATTGGAATAATTATGCTTTTATTTAATCTGCTGAGTTTTTAACAATTAATTATATGTTGCTATTCATGTTGGTTTTAGTTTAAACCCTAGAAACCCATTAGGTCTAACCCTAATAAGTAAACCCTAACTTGTAATCTAGCTTTTAGTGAAACCCTAGTTGACACTTAGTCTTAGGTTTAAAACTCTAGAATGACTAAACCCTAATTAATTCTTAGTCCTAGATGATTTAACCTGAAGGGTTAAATTAAACCCTTGTATTGAAACCCTAAACCTAACCCTATATAATGAAGGGAAGCCTCCCTCAAGCCTCTTCCTTTATGAAGAAAGCCTAAACCTAGCCTCCATTAGAAAAACTAATCCCTCCCCATAATTTCAGGAATTTAAAACCCTAGAAATTCATTTTCTCCTCCATCAAAAGGAAATCAAGGAGCTTGGACCAAGAAGACTTGAAGAAGGAGGACCTACATTGGGAAACCATCTCCCAATAGGTGAGCATCCAATTTTTAACCCATTTAATTCTGTTTTCTGTCGATTATTGGCCATTAGGAACCCACCCTTCTGTGTAGATTTCGATTTTTGGGTTTCTACATGGAGATCTAGGAGGAACTAGGGTTTTGTGTTCATACGTGGGATTTCCCCCAAATCCGTGAACCCTAAGCATAGGAGTATGCTTTTAGATAGGATTGCATCTCCTACCTATATTATTGATTTCGATTTAGGGTTTAGGTTTGGGTATTTTGGAGTTCTTGATGTGGGATCCATTTTTGCACATTTTGTGTTTGGTGAGATGTTTCTTAGGGTTTTTGCCTATCCCTGTGTTTTAATCCCTGTATTTTGATTTACCAATCTATATGTATATATATAATGGCATTGTGAACAGGTTATGTAGATTTGGGGGTTTTTCTACTGTGTAGTCGGGTATTTTGTATCACTGTATATTTGGGAATTCTGTGCATTCGGGTATTTCTCAGTTCAGTGTATGTTTTGTGTGTGTAGGTGTGTGTCTAGCTATGTATTAGATACCTATGTGCTATCTGTGTATGGGGGTTAACCTGTGTCGTGTCAGAGAGTTTCTGTGTCTGTGTGTGAGAGTGTATTAGACTATGTATCAGTATGAGTTCTGTGTGTGAGAACTTGTGTGCAGTGAATTCTTGTGTATTCAGTAACCTGTGAATTAGTGTAGCTCTGTGTGTGTAGCAGTGTATTAGGTGTAATACCTGTGTATTTGAGCAGTGAGTGTAGCTATGTGTGTGTAGCAGTGAGTTAGGGTTATGTTTTGAGTGTTGTGTGTATACCTGTGTGATAGTGTGTGACTGTAATTTGGTAACTGTGAGAGATTGAAAGATGAGAGTGTGTCCTAGAGTAGCAGTTGCACAACACTAGGTTGATGTGTTAAGGTTGCAGCAGCACCAGTGCTTAAGAGCACTGCAATGCCTTGCATTTGTTGGTGGTTTTTGGTTGTGTTACAACCGGTGTGTGTCAGTTTTTGGGAACTTGTTTCTCGGGCAGTAGCAGAGTTGGGGTATGTTTGCACAAGTTTAAAGGGGGCTCGAGTCTAGGAACTGCAGTGCAGTTCACTGCACTTGCAGTAAGAATTATTGTTTATATAGTATACTGTGTATAAGGATTGGAAGGGAATTCAATAAGTTGGTCAAGGGGGGGGGGTTTTGTGCTCAAGTTCTCTGATACTTGAGAGTATCCGAATGTTGAGGAAATGGCAGCAAGTTGGAGTTCGAGAGTAGAGCAGTGGGATAGGTGATCACTTGGGGGAAACTGTTCTGATACTTATGTATTTAGTAGTAGCAGCATAGTGGGCATCCACTGTCGAGTATAGGCTAGTGGTTAGGTTTACTTTCAGTTATTAGTATTAGTTGTAAGGGAAATCTGGGATATATGTTATGCAGTGAGTCCCTACCCAGTGTGTCTCAGTGTGAATTAGGAGTCAGTGTAGGTGAACTAGTGTCCAACCAGTGTGTTCCTGTGTAGAGATTAGTGTCAGTGTGACCTGTGTGTGAGTGAACATGTCCCAGTGTATCTGCCAGTGTATATGTATCTGTGAGCAGAGGATGTGTATCAGAGTGTGTGTGTGTTTCAGTAGCTTGTGTCTGTGTGTGTGCCTATGTGAAAACTGAATGTATCAGTGAACAAGTCATACTACCTGTTGTTCCTGCTAGTAGCCATAGGCTAGTCTCAAATGTAGGTGAAGTCTGAACAACTTCAGACTGTGTAAACTGTGAGGGGTTCAGTTTGATACCTGTGTAGAGTATCAGTATTTTAGCATATGTATCCTGTGTGTATCAGTTAGGAAACCCTGTGTGAATGGTAGCAGTGTGTGTGAGTGATGGACTAGGGTGGATTAGGGGATCCTGTTGAACAGTTTGATAGGTGCGTTTAGGATTAGGATTATGTATCACTAAGTGAGTACCTATGGGTATAAAATCATTTGTATTTGGCATTGGTTAAATTGGTATCATGTATAGTAGGTGAGGTTAGATACCAAATAGGTAATTAGGTATTAAGTTACTAGTTAAGTTATTAACTAGTATAAGTTAGGTATCCTTAGTATGATATAGAATTTGACTAGTGGACCTAGTATTGACCAGTAAACCTTAGATATGACCTAGAAACCTCGTATTTAAATTGTTAAACATGTTATTCTTTTAATTCATTAATTAATATTGAATTTCCATATTAGGTCATTGTGATCCCATTTTGGACATCGATCCTCACACCTTGCTCAGGACCACAGGCGAGTACATTCTCTGACAGTTTTCATTGTTGATTACTTCTATAAATTGTAGTGTATTACATACTTGATTCCGACACTATGGATACACGGGTTAGCACCCTAGATCCCCATCATGAGGAGTCGTGATTGGAATCCATCGTGCTAGCTGGGGGATGGGGAACTATTAGTAGATTATGTGATCATATCCAAATCCTTTACATGCATCATAGCTCACCCCACTTCTCACGTTGGGTGCGGCCTGACCATCTTACATGCATCATAGCTGTTATATATGATTAACCTGACCACTACATGCATCATAGCTAACCATATGGTTAGCCTGACCTACAAGAATCATAGTTAATCATATATAACCAGCCTGATCAAGTTCCAAGCCGATCACATAATAAACTAATATTTCAAACACTTAGTTAGATGTTTATCTTTATTCAGATTCACTTGTTCTAGCATTCACTGTTTATTGTTCAGTGCTAGATGCTCTATTGTCTATTTCATTTCTCCTGTACTTCTCATTTTCAGCATATACTTTCATCTTGTATCTCTTATACTGTTTATAGACTTTGTCAATTTAATGAAACTGCTATTAGTGCTTGTGCTTCGCTCCAATCCTGACTGGGTAAACATTTTCAGAGGACCTGGAGGACTTTTGCCCCACTCATTACGGCCCAGGAATAGAGGGAGATTTCACTCCAGAAATCCCAGAGGAGTTGCCTATCCTAGAGGAGAACTTATCTGCCTGTTCTTAGATTACTTTTCTGCATTTATTGTTTTAGACTGAGACTGAGTTGTATTTATTATTTTGTGACTTTGTGAGGTCATTTAGACCCAGGATTTGAGTTGGACTTATTGTGGTTGGTTTTTAATAGAACTCTTTACTATTCTTATCGTGCCATTATTTCTTATAGCTTGTGATTGAGTATAATTATAGATCTGTGGAATATTATCATTGTCCTCCGTACGGAGTTGAGACTATTGACAGGATATATTATGTTTGTGACCTAGACAGCGTTCTACCGCCGGTGCTGCGGCGTAGGCTGGACGTACCCACGACTCATGCCCAAATTCCGGGTGCGGGTCGTGACACGTTTTTAGTGGTGGCCCATGCAGGTCTAGCATCGTAAGTTGTGCGGTGTCGTGGTAGTGCGACAACTTAGTTGTACTACTTCGACCCTATTTTAGGAAATAGGAATTAGGCCGAGGATATGCTCAATCACAATTAGGAAATTCTGATTCTTATGATACTACTCTTAATGATTTTTCTTTAGAATTTACTGTCCTTCCTTGATGATATCGTATCTATTGCTTTAATTGAATCTTTCGATCTGTCTTCAGGATGCCGCCAAGAAGGTCCCGGAGACTCGGAGCAGCAGAGTCAGAGAGGTCTGCTACTTCTCGCCCTGCCGGACAGACATCCGCAACACCTCCTACATCTCCAGTACATGTGGGAGTGTCTGCAGCATTCGGGGGTCCTCCACCACCTGTTCAGAGGGTCCCCGCAGCTACGACGGAGCAACCACCACCACCACCAGTTCAGTATCCAGAAGGTGTGCCCGCCGATGGGGCACAGATGTTCGCCTTGATTCAGGACATAGTCGACGCCCAGAGGATGTCGACAGAGGCCCAGAGGGTGCAGGCTGAGGCACATCAGGCCCAGACAGAGATGATGAGGGTGAACATGGAGAATGCTCACCAAGTGGCTCTCCAGGCTGTGGAGAGAGTCACTCAGCAACAGCAGCATCCTGGTCAGCAACAACAGAGGCCGGGCACCATTGTGGACTTCAAGAGGATGATGCCTCGGGAGTTCAAGGGAACAGAAGGGATACTCTACGCCAATGATTGGCTAGAGGACATCGAGAGGAACTTACGCTTGGCACAGCTTCCAGAGGCCCTCCAGATCGAGGCCGCTGGCAGCCAGATGTTCGACATTGCCTTGACGTGGTTTCGTACGGAGCCGAGACTCTTGCGCAGGGGACTCACTTGGGAGGATTTCAAGGAGCTCTTCAAGGAGAAGTTCTTTCCCGATGTTGCCCTGGGAGCTTTGGAGAGTCAGTTCCATGACTTAGCCCAGGGGAGCTCGTCCGTCGATGAGTATGCCGCGGAGTTTTCCCGCCTGAGCCGCTTCGCGCCATCGATGATTAGAGATCTGGGGGACAGGGCCCGGAAGTTCAGAAAGGGGCTGACAAGGGAGATCAAGTCTCGCACGTCGGGACGTCACACAACTACCTACGAGGGCATATTGATGGATGCCCAGATAGCCGAGGACGACTTGGACCTCAGGCCCAAGAGGGGACGCGATATTTCCGGAGGAGCAAACGGTAGTGCGGGACCAGACAAGCGTCCACACTATCAGCAGCAGCAGAGGCCCTTTCAGCAGCAGCACCAGCAGCACCAGGCACCAGCCCGAGGGCAGGTCCAGCAACACCAGCAGAGGCAGACTCAACCCGCCATCCAGTGTGCGTACTGCGGGAAGATAGGACATACTAGAGAGATCTGCAGGCATAGATTGGGCTCATGTCTGTCCTGCGGATCGACGACACATCAGCTGAGGGATTGCCCTACCATTCGGACTCGTCCAGGTCAGGATGGAGCAGCCGCCCAGAGAGGACCAGGCAGGGTACCTGCCGCACCAGGAGGCCAACAGCAGAGGGGACCACTTCCACCGCAAAATCAGAGGTTTGCCCAGCATCAGCAGCAGAGAGGTGCACCCCAGGGGCGAGCGTACGCCATGGCAGTCGAGGAGATCGAGCCAGCAGGAGACTTGATCACAAGTTCGGTTCTTCTCGATTGTATTCCCGCATTTACCTTATTCGACTCTGGCGCTTCTCATAGTTTTGTGTCTGTATCATATGCACTTCGACATCATTTAGACACAGAACCATTAGCTAGGACTTGCAAGATCATGACTGGTGGAGGTATTATACTAGTCCGTGATTATTGCAAGGACCGGAGAGTGTCAGTAGGAGGCCGAGAGTTGAGCGTGAGCTTACTTGTCATGCCACTTCCGGGGTACGATATTGTACTCGGAATAGACTGGTTGAGTAGGCATCATGCTGCTATAGATTGTTATAGAGGCAGAGTATTATTTAGACCACCAGGAGAGCCGGAGTTTGAGGTCGTCAGAGGAGCAGCGGGACAGAGGAGGAGCACATTTTGCGGAGCCAAGGCGGAAGAAGAGGAGCTGCCACATCCTCTGATAGCGGAGTTCCTGGATGTATTTCCAGAAGAGTTGCCAGGCTTGCCGCCAGACAGAGATGTTGAGTTCTCTATAGACTTGGTTCCAGGAGCGAAGCCCATTTCACAATATGTCTATAGAGTCAACAACAGCGAGCTGGCAGAATTGAAGAAGCAAGTTAAGGAGCTGCAGGACAAAGGCTTCATCAAATCCAGTTCATCATCATGGGGAGCTCCGGTATTGTTCGTACCGAAGAAGGACGGCACGGTGCGCATGTGCATTGATTATAGAGCTTTGAACAACCTCACTATCAAGAACAAATACCCGCTGCCGAGGATAGATGATCTTTTCGATCAGTTGAGCGGGGCGAGAGTGTTTTCAAAAATAGATTTGAGGTCAGGCTATCACCAGGTGAAGGTGAAGAAAGAAGACACGCCGAAGATAGCTTTTCGGACCAGATACGGCCAGTTTGAGTTCATGGTGATGCCATTTGGTTTAACCAATGCGTCGGCAGTATTCATGAACCTGATGAACAAGGTGTTCCACCAGTACCTTGACAAGTTCGTGGTGGTATTCATTGACGATATACTTGTGTATTCCAAGACCCCGGAGGAGCACGAAGAGCACCTGAGGTTGGTCCTAGAGACTCTCAGGAGGGAGAAGCTGTACGGGAAACTCTCTAAGTGTGAATTCTTCCTTGACAAGGTCGAATTTCTTGGGCATGTGGTATCGGGTGACGGAATCTCGGTAAACCCAAAGAAGATCGAGGCAGTGGAGTCGTGGGCTACCCCCAGTTCGGTAGCTGAGATCAGGAGTTTTCTCGGGCTAGCAGGATACTACAGAAGGTTTGTACAAGACTTTTCCAAGATTGCAGCGCCGATGACCAGACTGACTAGGAAGGATGTGGATTTTGTCTGGACGGAGGAGTGCCAGGCTGCATTTGATGAGCTGAAGAAGAGGTTGACAACAGCTCCAGTTTTGACGTTGCCAGCAGGGACAGGTGGTTTCACCATCTACAGTGATGCTTCAGGTAAGGGTCTGGGATGTGTTCTTCAGCAGCACGGGAAGGTAATTGCCTATGCTTCCAGGCAGTTACGCCCTCATGAAAAGAACTACCCCATCCACGATTTGGAGTTGGCAGCAGTTATCTTTGCTCTAAAACTGTGGAAACATTACCTGTACGGAGAGCGTGTGGAGATCTTCACAGACCACAAGAGCTTAAAGTACGTCTTCACACAGAAGGAGCTGAACATGAGGCAGAGGAGGTGGTTAGAGTTGATGAAGGACTTTGACATCTCACTGCAGTACCACCCAGGAAAAGCCAACGTAGTCGCCGATGCCTTGAGCAGGTATCCGATGGCTATGTACTTGACGACAGATAGACATTTGTTGGCTGATTTGGAGAGCTTGGAGATTGAAGTGTTAGTTCCCGGTACTGAGATTCAGATGTGGGGATTGCAGATACAGTCCGAGCTGATGGACATGATCAGAGCTGCGCAGTACGATGATGAGACTCTGAGGAGTATCAGAGCACAAGTTTAGATGGGATTGTCAGACGACTTTACTATCGCAGATGATGGTTCTTTACGGCACGGCACGAGGATATGTGTGCCGAACGGGGAGCTGCGCGAGGAGGTTTTGCAGGAGGCACACCGCTCTCAGTACTCGATGCATCCCGGTGCCAACAAGATGTATCGAGACTTGAGGGAGCACGTATGGTGGTATGGAATGAAGCGCGAGGTAGCACGCTTCGTATCCCGGTGTCTAGTGTGCCAACAGGTAAAGGCAGACCGGCAAAGGCCAGGTGGTTTGCTTCAACCTTTACCAATTCCAGAATGGAAATGGGAGCACGTGACCATGGATTTTGTTTCAGGGCTTCCACGTTCTCCAGGAGGGAACGACGCGATTTGGGTCATCGTGGACAGGTTGACCAAATCAGCCCATTTCTTACCTTTCAAGGTGGGAACGTCGACAGAGAGGCTAGCAGAGATGTACGTGCGACAGATCGTTAGGCTTCATGGAGTTCCTGTAAGCATCATCTCGGATCGGGATAGTTGTTTCACTTCCCACTTCTGGAGGAGTCTGCAGGCTAGCTTGGGCACTCAGCTCAAGTTTAGTACCGCATATCACCCCCAGACAGACGGGCAGTCTGAACGGACTATTCAGACTCTCGAGGATATGCTACGCACTTGTGTTCTAGATCTCGGAGGTTCTTGGGAGGATCATCTGCACCTGGTGGAGTTCGCTTACAACAACAGCTACCAGACCAGCATCGAGATGTCACCATTTGAGGCTCTTTATGGACGAAGGTGTCGTACACCATTATCTTGGGACGACGTTGGAGAGAGGGCCTTGTTAGGACCAGAAATGGTCGTGGATGCAGCAGAAAAGGTAAAACTCATCAGAGACAGACTGCGAGTGGCGCAGGACAGACAGCGGCATTGGGCCGACAGCCACCGTAGACCCCTTGAGTTTCAGGTATAGATTATTAATTTTCTGGTTTGCGTTTGTTTGTTTAGACTGCGTGTTGAGGCTGTTTTTGTTTTAGGTTGGCGATCTAGTATTCCTACGGATTTCTCCGACGCGTGAAACAATTCGTTTTGGTAGAGGCGGAAAGCTTAGCCCACGCTACATCGGACCCTTCGGTGTTCTTGCGAGGGTAGGTGCAGTGGCGTATAGACTAGACTTGCCGCCAGCATTAGAGGGAGTACATGATGTGTTCCACGTGTCGCAGCTGAGACGGTACGTGGCAGACCCTAGTCACGTACTTGATCACTCGGAGATTGAGGTTGGTCCGACGCTCAGCTACCCCGAGCAGCCCGTAGAGATCTTGGACCGCAGAGAGAAGGTTTTGCGGAACCAAACTATTCCTTTGGTTCGTGTTGCATAGAGACATCACTCTCCAGGGGAGTCGACCTAGGAGAGAGAGAATGAAATGCGCGAGCAATACCCGTATCTCTTCTAGACTTGAGGTATTTCCTTTTCTGATTTATTCTTGTCCTGTTCAGTCCAAATTTCGAGGACGAAATTTCTTTTAGGAGGGTAGACTTGTCACTACCACATTTTCAGATAAGGGCATTTGGGTAATTTCACTAATTGGAATAATTATGCTTTTATTTAATCTGCTGAGTTTTTAACAATTAATTATATGTTGCTATTCATGTTGGTTTTAGTTTAAACCCTAGAAACCCATTAGGTCTAACCCTAATAAGTAAACCCTAACTTGTAATCTAGCTTTTAGTGAAACCCTAGTTGACACTTAGTCTTAGGTTTAAAACTCTAGAATGACTAAACCCTAATTAATTCTTAGTCCTAGATGATTTAACCTGAAGGGTTAAATTAAACCCTTGTATTGAAACCCTAAACCTAACCCTATATAATGAAGGGAAGCCTCCCTCAAGCCTCTTCCTTTATGAAGAAAGCCTAAACCTAGCCTCCATTAGAAAAACTAATCCCTCCCCATAATTTTAGGAATTTAAAACCCTAGAAATTCATTTTCTCCTCCATCAAAAGGAAATCAAGAAGCTTGGACCAAGAAGACTTGAAGAAGGAGGACCTACATTGGGAAACCATCTCCCAATAGGTGAGCATCCAATTTTTAACCCATTTAATTCTGTTTTCTGTCGATTATTGGCCATTAGGAACCCACCCTTCTGTGTAGATTTTGATTTTTGGGTTTCTACATGGAGATCTAGGAGGAACTAGGGTTTTGTGTTCATACGTGGGATTTCCCCCAAATCTGTGAACCCTAAGCATAGGAGTATGCTTTTAGATAGGATTGCATCTCCTACCTATATTATTGATTTCGATTTAGGGTTTAGGTTTGGGTATTTTGGAGTTCTTGATGTGGGATCCATTTTTGCACATTTTGTGTTTGGTGAGATGTTTCTTAGGGTTTTTGCCTATCCCTGTGTTTTAATCCCTGTATTTTGATTTACCAATCTATATGTATATATATAATGGCATTGTGAACATGTTATGTAGATTTGGGGATTTTTCTACTGTGTAGTCGGGTATTTTGTATCACTGTATATTTGGGAATTCTGTGCATTCGGGTATTTCTCAGTTCAGTGTATGTTTTGTGTGTGTAGGTGTGTGTCTAGCTATGTATTAGATACCTATGTGCTATCTGTGTGTGGGGGTTAACCTGTGTCGTGTCAGAGAGTTTCTGTGTCTGTGTGTGAGAGTGTATTAGACTATGTATCAGTATGAGTTCTGTGTGTGAGAACTTGTGTGCAGTGAATTCTTGTGTATTCAGTAACCTGTGAATTAGTGTAGCTCTGTGTGTGTAGCAGTGTGTATTAGGTGTAATACCTGTGTATTTGAGCAGTGAGTGTAGCTATGTGTGTGTAGCAATGAGTTAGGGTTATGTTTTGAGTGTTGTGTGTATACCTGTGTGATAGTGTGTGACTGTAAATTGGTAACTGTGAGAGATTGAAAGATGAGAGTGTGTCCTATAGTAGCAGTTGCACAACACTAGGTTGATGTGTTAAGGTTGCAGCAGCACCAGTGCTTAAGAGCACTGCAATGCCTTGCATTTGTTGGTGGTTTTTGGTTGTGTTACAATCGGTGTGTGTCAGTTTTTAGGAACTTGCTTCTCGGGCAGTAGCAGAGTTGGGGTATGTTTGCACAAGTTTAAAGGGGGCTCGAGTCTAGGAACTGCAGTGCAGTTCACTGCACTTGCAGTAAGAATTATTGTTTATATAGTATACTGTGTATAAGGATTGGAAGGGAGTTCAATAGGTTGGTCAAGGGGGGGGGGTTTTGTGCTCAAGTTCTCTGATACTTGAGAGTATCCGAATGTTGAGGAAATGGCAGCAAGTTGGAGTTCGAGAGTAGAGCAGTGGGATAGGTGATCACTTGGGAGAAACTGTTCTGATACTTATGTATTTATTAGTAGCAGCATAGTGGGCATCCACTGTCGAGTATAGGCTAGATGGTTAGGTTTACTTTCAGTTATTAGTATCAGTTGTAAGGGAAATCTGGGATATATGTTATGCAGTGAGTCCCTACCCAGTGTGTCTCAGTGTGAATTAGGAGTCAATGTAGGTGAACTAGTGTCCAACCAGTGTGTTCCTGTGTAGAGATTAGTGTCAGTGTGACCTGTGTGTGAGTGAACATATCCCAGTGTATCTGCCAGTGTATATGTATCTGTGAGCAGAGGATGTGTATCAGAGTGTGTGTGTGTTTCAGTAGCTTGTGTCTGTGTGTGTGCCTATGTGAAAACTGAATGTATCAGTGAACAAGTCATACTACCTGTTGTTCCTGCTAGTAGCCATAGGCTAGTCTCAAATGTAGGTGAAGTCTGAACAACTTCAGACTGTGTAAACTGTGAGGGGTTCAGTTTGATACCTGTGTAGAGTATCAGTATTTTAGCATATGTATCCTGTGTGTATCAGTTAGGAAACCCTGTGTGAATGGTAGCAGTGTGTGTGAGTGATGGACTAGGGTGGATTAGGGGATCCTGTTGAACAGTTTGATAGGTGCGTTTAGGATTAGGATTATGTATCACTAAGTGAGTACCTATGGGTATAAAATCATTTGTATTTGGCATTGGTTAAATTGGTATCATGTATAGTAGGTGAGGTTAGATACCAAATAGGTAATTAGGTATTAAGTTACTAGTTAAGTTATTAACTAGTATAAGTTAGGTATCCTTAGTATGATATAGAATTTAACTAGTGGACCTAGTATTGACCAGTAAACCTTAGATATGACCTAGAGACCTCGTATTTAAATTGTTAAACATGTTATTCTTTTAATTCATTAATTAATATTGAATTTCCATATTAGGTCATTGTGATCCCATTTTGGACATCGATCCTCACACCTTGCTCAGGACCACAGGCGAGTACATTCTCTGACAGTTTTTATTGTTGATTACTTCTATAAATTGTAGTGTATTACATACTTGATTCCGACACTATGGATACACGGGTTAGCACCCTAGATCCCCATCATGAGGAGTCATGATTGGAATCCATCGTGCTAGCTGGGGGATGGGGAACTATTAGTAGATTATGTGATCATATCCAAATCCTTTACATGCATCATAGCTCACCCCACTTCTCACGTTGGGTGCGGCCTGACCATCTTACATACATCATAGCTGTTATATATGATTAACCTGACCACTACATGCATCATAGCTAACCATATGGTTAGCCTGACCTACAAGAATCATAGTTAATCATATATAACCAGCCTGATCAAGTCCCAAGCCGATCACATAATAAACTAATATTTCAAACACTTAGTTAGATGTTTATCTTTATTCAGATTTACTTGTTCTAGCATTCACTGTTTATTGTTCAGTGCTAGATGCTCTATTGTCTATTTCATTTCTCCTGTACTTCTCATTTTTAGCATATACTTTCTTCTTGTATCTCTTATACTGTTTATAGACTTTGTCAATTTAATGAAACTGCTGTTAGTGCTTGTGCTTCGCTCCAATCCTGACTGGGTAAACATTTTCAGAGGACCTGGAGGACTTTTGCCCCACTCATTACGGCCCAGGAATAGAGGGAGATTTTACTCCAGAAATCCCAGAGGAGTTGCCTATCCTAGAGGAGAACTTACCTGCCTGTTCTTAGATTACTTTTCTGCATTTATTGTTTTAGACTGAGACTGAGTTGTATTTATTATTTTGTGACTTTGTGAGGTCATTTAGACCCAGGATTTGAGTTGGACTTATTGTGGTTGGTTTTTAATAGAACTCTTTTCTATTCTCATCGTGCCATTATTTCTTATAGCTTGTGATTGAGTATAATTATAGATCTGTGGAATATTATCATTGTCCTCCGTACGGAGTTGAGACTATTGACAGGATATATTATGTTTGTGACCTAGACAGCGTTCTACCGCCGGTACTGCGGCGTAGGCTGGACGTACCCACGACTCATGCCCAAATTCCGGGTGCGGGTCGTGACAGTATGAACAAGTCCAATTCAACCTTGATGTGCTTGACCTTGATCTTGCACTCCAGATTGATAAGCCTCCTGATCTCAATGAGACCAGTTTGAAGCTCAAAAGACTCTCCATAAAGCTTGAAAAAAGTCGAACAGACTCAACATTATGATTATGCGAATGACAGTAGCAAACAATATTAAGACTACCTTACCAAAAACTGATAGTGCAAAGGAATATCTCAAAATCATTAAGGATCGTTTTAGAAGTGCCGATAAGTCACTTGCTGGAATACTTATGAGCAAGCTTATCACCATAAAATTTGATGGAAGCAGCTCTATGCATCATGATATCCTCGAAATGACTAGCATAGCAACTAAATTCAAAAATCTTGGAATGACTGTAGATTATACTTTTTTAGTGCAATTTATTTTAAACTTCTTACCTCCTGAGTATGGGTCATTTCATGTTCATTACAACACTATTAAGGATAAGTGAAACATAAATAAATTGGCAAGTATATGATTGCGCAAGAGAAAGCGAGACTCAAACAACAAGGTATCAATACAACCCATATAGAAGATCTGATCACCTTAAAGTTTTCGGTTACTAAGACTCATATTTTTCTGGATGTATTGATACCAGAAGATCAACTTTTGGTTATTTGTTCTTATTGGCTGGAGGACCAATCTTATGGAAGAGTGCGAAGCAGAGAATCATAGCTTCATCTACTATAGAAGCAGAATTTATGGCATGCTTTGAAGCCACAATTCAAGATCATGGTTGCACAAATTTATTTCAGGACTTGGAGTTGTCGACACTATTACTAAGCCGCTGAAAATTTATTGTGATGATGCAACAACAATCTTCTTTTCTAAGAATGATAAATATTCTAAGGGTGCCAAGCACATGGACTTGGAATATTCATCTGTTAAAGAAGAAGTTCAGAAACAACTAGTGTCCATAGAATATTTGAATACAAAACTCATGATATCGGATCCACTTACTAAAGGACTACAACCGAAGACTTTTTATGAACATGTTGAAAGAACGGGTCTTATGTGTAGTTAGAATTGAAAGTCATTATTGTAATCTTTATGTAATATATTCTATGTGTTTGAGATCTCATTAATATATATTTCTGAAATATTTTTCCTGGTTTCCAAATATTGTACAAGTAATGGTTTGGATTAATGTTCATCAGGAATATCTTTGTTTAAGACTCTAATGTTGGACTAGAATGTTAAACTTCTAACTTGTAAATCATATTGATTGATTTTCTAAAGTTGTCGTACATGGAAGGAAAGTATCTCTTAATTGACTTACAACGGCCATGACTCACCTTTTTAAATTTGTCACTATGATGTTTAAGAATTAACCACATCCAGATTTAAACTTAAAGTCCTATCAATTGTCTTATCATATTAGCTAAGTGGGAGAATGTAAGAATTTATGTACCACATCTTAATACAAATTGATATGTTGGGTAATTAATTGTATTTTCTTTATGGAAGAAAATACATTATTGGAATATAGGAAAGAGTCCTCTCTCACATCTCTATGAATAGGCACACACCCATTTGTTGTCTAGAATCTTTTGGAAAGAGTTACAGTCTTTTGAAGGGACATAATGTATCATTAGACACACCATTTAGATGTGTATAAGATGAGACTTGTTGTTCAAAATATATCAAAAAGTTCATAATTGTCTTCTTCTAAAATTAAAGAGTTGATGAAAAGAAACAATTTTCAGAGATCAAATATTTCGCATAACGAATTACCAAATGGAGAAAGGTACACATTTTAAGTTTCCGCATTAAGATTCAATATTAATGAAAAATATGGTTCTCAAAATAATAGTTTACACTCATGACTACGATGCTGCCCTAAATATGTGAGGTACGACTAGTTTTCTTGGCAATCCAAAAGGATTTGTTTTGAAGTTATAGTAGCCTTGCCCAAAAGCTAATATGGATTGTCAACATATCTCCAAACAATCTTTTCTATTAAAGAATTATTGATCCATTCGGGCTTATGGAAGGAAGCCGGCCTTCATACTTGGTTTGAGTTAAATTTCTCCAAGCAAGGAAATGCATATTCCTCTCATCATCATTATGCTCCACAAAAATTTCTTTTGCATTTGCAAGAGCTTCATAGTTGTGGCTTTGGGGACTTTGTATGCAGAGAGAGAGAGAGAGAGAGAGAGAGAGAGTAAATTGGGAGCGAGCCAAGAGTTGAGTTGATGAACACCGATCGACCAGCATGAGACAACAAAATTTTCTTCCATCCTTTTAGACGAGATCGGCATTTGCCAAGTAAAGTTTGTTAATTTGAGATACAGGATTTGGAATTGAGAAGGAAATGACCCAGATATTTGTATTCATTTTGCATGGTTGAGAGTTGTAACTTGTTAGCAATGCATTGTTGGTCATGTAATTCAACGTGCTGGCTAAAGTGGATGAAGATTTGTCATAATTAATTTTTTGTCTTGGCCAATACGGAAATTTTTGTAAAATGTCTTGTAGTGCCTACATGGATGGTATTTTCGTCAGAAATGAATATCTTCTTGAAGAGAACTTTTATAAGACTTATGCAATACAAAGAATTCGTTAAATTGAATGCAAATTTTTTTAAGTAAAGTCTTCAGATTCTGGAGAGTGTGAATATGGAGATCGAATCAGCGAATGATTCCTTTACTTCTTTGACAATTTGACGATCTTGCGATTGATCTCGATGCGCATTAACTTAGGCGGGTAGAGGAGCAGAGATATGCTTGAGGATGTTATTGCATATGTGCTATGCTCTATGCGTCTCTAAGTATAAAAATGAGACTATTTATAGCCGAAAGTCTCGAAAACAGTTATTACTGAAGTCCCACGGGAATCACCGTCCTTTGGGTAAAAGACGGCTCGCAGGATACACTGTTCATGCGAGAGCAGATTTCAGGCTGAGTCGGTTAATCTATGTTAATGCGAGTGTTTTTCATGAACAAGAGTTGTATAAAATTTTATTACTAACTTTAAAAAGAGTACAAAAATCCTATACAAGAATCTAAGTACAAAATTCTGGAGAAATAGTAGCTATAAAGATCTGATTTGCAATCTATCACTTTACTCCTTAAACCACCAAACAAACAAAGAAAAAATGCTAAGTCTCGATCACTGGAGAACTTGACAGCAAGAGGGATCTGGCAACAAGCAAGACTTCTATCTCTTGGAAAAACACTGATTCCAATATTTGTAGCCATTTAGCATTTGAAACGGTTATTTGAGGACGTGCGTACAAAATGAACAAATGACACTATGTTTGCTATTTTGTGCGCGCACATATGGATAACTGTCTCCTACGTTATTCTTGGTGCGTAAGTTGTATAAACTTTTATTACAAACTTTAAAACGAGTACAAAAATTCTATACAAGAATCTAAGTACAAAATTTTAGAAAAATATTAGTTATAGAGATCTGATCTGCAATCGATCACTTTACTCCTTGGACTACCAAACACATGAAGAAAAAATGCTAACTCTCGATCACTGGAGAACTTGACAGCAAGAAGGCTCTGGTAACAAGTACTAATATTTTTGTCCCTTGGAATAGCACTGATTCCAATATTTATAGCCATTTAGCATTTGAAACGGTCATTTGAGCACGCACGTACAAAATGAGCAATTTACACTATGTTTGCTATTTTGTGCATACACATATGGATAGCTGCCACCCACGTTATGCTTGGTGCTAGCACAAAATAGCAAACATAATATAAATTGTTAATTTTGTACGTGCGTGCTCAAATAACCGTTTCAAATGCTAAATGTCTATAAATATTATAACCAGTGCTATTCTAAGGGACATAAGTCTTAGTGCTTGTTGCGAGAGCCTTCTTGATATCAAGTTCTCTAGTGATCAAGACTTATCATTTCTTCTTCATGTGTTTGGTGGTCCAAGGAGTAAAGTGATCAATTCAGATAAGATCTCTATAGCAATTATTTCTCCAAAATTTTGTACTTAGATTATTTTATATGATTTTTATACTCTTTTAAAAGTTTGAAATAAAAGTTTATACAAATTTTATTCATGACAAACAAAATGGAGACTTTATTGGGGATAGAACCCATAATCTCTGGTTTCACAGAAATACGTGTGCAAAAAAACTTGCCAAACGGCTCAAAGGAAGCAAGTGCACTTTTCAGAATTTTAGAGGATGCGTACTTTCCTTCATTTTAACTAACTAAAGCCCAAACGTGTACTTTTCTTTCATCAGAAAGACATACACATACGAAAGCTCTACAGATGGTGACAAGACCCCATCAAAAGGCATGCCTGTCATCTGACATACTGGACACAACAATTGAAATAGTTTTGACTTCCTGCATAGAAGATCCACGTGGCTGCTATCAGAGAAGATCTAAAAGTGTGCACATTTCTTCTTCAGTAAATGAAGAAGTGTGCACATTTTATCTTTGCCTACGATAGCTTGTCCTAGGGAAGCGCACCTAACGGCTAATGAATCTCATGAGAATTGAGAAAATCACATTCATTTAATGCCAAGATCTCCATACTTTGATCGAGGAGATGCCACGTGGTGGTCCAGACTGTCGTTCAAATAATAAAAAATGCGCGTACACTTTTTTGTATCCTTTAAAGAAGAAAAAGTATGCCGGAGTATCTCTCCTCAACAAAAGTACACAGGAGTGTCTCTTCTCAACAAAGAGTACGCAGAAGTGTCTATCCTCAACAAAATTTTTTGTAGAAGTTGTTTTTCTCCAATTGAAAGTACGCATGTCTATATTTTCATTGGAGAATGTGCCCGATGGCTGATAAATCTCTTGAAATTTGAGACAATCACGTCCATGGCGTCAGGATAATTATCACCTTTTATTCTTCTTTCGAGGAAAGAAATCACGTGGCAGCCAAACCAGCATAAAAAGTGTGCACATCTCCATATTTCTCCTTGGTGGGGAAGAAATGTGCACGTACTTATTTATTTTTTAAACTGACATTGGGTGATTATGAATTCAAGGGGATTACGTGTATTTAATGCCATAATTCTCGAGAAACGTGTGCAAACAGTTGTCACCATGACCAAGGCTTTTCTCTTACAGGTAGCTACTGTAGAAGCATGGAAAATTTTGGTCCATGCGACAAAGGACAGTGGACATCCAATGCGGCAGAAGGTCACTAGCACTAATAATGCGGCAAAGATGAAGCCCAAAAAGAGCAAGCGATGACGCCTCAGTCGCACCAATACTAACAAGAGCATTTAATGCTCAGAGGAAAAGTTGTCCTCAAAACGTCAGCTCCATAAAGGCTTTCATGCGGCAGTGACCCCATGCGGCAACATCTCTCTAGAATAGTCATACGGCCATCCCTACAACAGTGAAGTGTTGTTCATGCGACAAAGAACCCTCAGCACAACAACGACTATGCGGTAGAGGGGTCACAAGACTCCCATGCGTCAGCTTTCTTATGTGGCAGAAAGGTCATGCATTTCTAGCTGCATCTCCCCATGACGACAGCTAGCAGCGACCGTTACCAACGTGCGCACGTTGCTTCTCTTAAAGCATACCCACTTCTTGATGACGTCAGCTACGAAAAATTTGTAACCATAGGCACATGATACGTGTTAAGTGGACCATGTCATGAGTACACTGTTGACCAAATTTTGTAGGTAGTTACCACAAGAATCGCATGCGCCAAACCCAGTAGTGATGCGACAAATGCTAAAAATAGTGATTTTTAGTATATGCGCGTGCATGTCCATTACAATGCGAATGACTATAAATATCAGGGTCTGTACGTCTAAGGGCATAATTCGGTCACAAAAGTCTAATTGCTGTCCTTCTCGCCAGTGAGCCAGAGACTTATAAAAGTTTGCAGGACTTTTATTTTTGTGATGGCAACCGCCATGTGTCAAGTTGACATTAATTTGTTCTTGCACCAAGCATAACATGGGTGGAATTTATCCATATGTGCGCACACAAAATAGCAAACAAAGTATAAATTGCTTATTTTGTAGACGCTGGATCAAATAACCGTTTCAATTTCAAATGCTAAATGGCTATAAATATTGGAATCAGTGCTATTCCAAGGGACAAAAGTCTTAGTGCTTGTTGCCAGATCCTTCTTGCTGTCAAGTTCTCCAGTGATCGAGACTTGACATTTCTTCTTCCTGTGTTTGGTGGTCCAAGGAGTAAAGTGATCGGAGATCAGATCTTTATAGCTACTATTTTTCCATAATTTTGTACTTAGATTCTTGTATAGGATTTTGTACTCTTTTTAAAGTTTGTAAAAATAGTTTATACAACTTTTGTTCAGGGAAAACAAAATTGCGACTCTGTTGGGGACAACCTTTTCCACAGACAAGAAGGTAGTGGCTCAACTAAACACATCGTTGATCGGTACAACGCAGAAGATGTCAGTCATCGAGTTCGACCAACAAGCCTACGAAGAGATGCTCTCTGGAGGATACTCAAGCCCCTCACCGATGGTCAAGTCAAGGAAAGTTCGCAATACTTGGCTACCAAAGCCCCATTTTTCTTATCCTAACATCACTGATGACAAGGGTCACTGATGACAAAGGAAAGAAAGCAATAATTTGTCACAATGAGGTACAACTTATTGAAAGCCTTGCTCTACTTCCCCCAATCCATGACTCAATGCATAACATCGTTGGTCAAGCAAGTGCACTCGCCAAAGGAAGGAAATTGCAAAATTCTCGGAACAACAAATTTGGTGCGAGCCGACACCACCTCGCCAAAGGAATTCAATACGATGCCAAGTGGGTAGCTCCCAATTAAATAACCAAGACACTGCACGTTTAGTGTAATGTGCAAAGCAACCCATGCATGGACTCTACGGTCCAAAATGACTCCTGGAGAAGGAAAGTACGTACACAAATTATTCTAACCAGTATGGAAAAGGAGTCTTCCAAGCTCCACAAAATTTAAAGATGGCAAACCCCAAGGCCCCATGCCATGACTTCTCTTCACGCGTACAAAAAAACCCAGCAGGAAAAGATTCTCAGCCACAAATGAGAATTATGCGCGCAAAAGATGGGAAACTGTACACAACCCAACTTGATGCTCCTGTTTGTACGCACGATGCTCAAGACCTTCGCACAAATTTATGCACGTGTAATAGACAGCGGAAAAATATTCCTCCTACTTTTTGTTTCTTTCCTCCTTCTGATTTACACAATGTTCTTACTCAAAAATGTAAGAGAGGGGAACTTATGTTTCTACAATGATGCTTCCAAATGAGCATCATTGTCACAATATTGTAATCAATTTATGTTATTCAAGATCAATTGAATCATCTACAAAACGGTATATGTTTGACTATATACCCCCTAATTCTAATTTACAATTTTACAATTTTTATTTATTTTATTATCTCATTTATTTAATTCTGGGATATTTATTTTAGTCATTTACTTAATTAATTAGATAATATAGTTCATTGATTTATTTTAACTATATAAATATTTATCTATATTTAATAACTATAAATATTTCAAAAAAATATTTTATAGTGTAAAAATTACTAACTAAAGTGTTGTGAATTTTTTCCTAGATTAAATTATATTAGATATCTATTTTCTTAGAATTATATATATATATATATATATATATATATATATATATATATATATATATATAAGAAAAGAGAAGAAAAAATAAAACCTAATCAGCTAACCCACAATTCCATAGACCCAACCCGACAGCCCCCGACCCCCCCCCGTCGCGACCACTTTGCCCTCTCTCCCTATATATATGCCTATATAACCCTAAACCTAAAACCTAACCCTAACTCTTCCTTCTCTCATACAGTGACCACCCTGCATCCCAGACCACCACCGAACTGCAGACCGAACCGTCGCACGCCGCTCCTAGCCGTAACCGCAAAACTGTAGCACAATCTTCGATCCCCTACTTCTAGGTTATATCTCCCTCAATTCTCAACAAAATTCAATTTTGTTTGATTTTATGGGAAGCCTATGTAACCTTCTTCGATACCCAGTAGGTATATTTTCATATCTGGTTGTTAAAACTAGGTAAAAATCGTATCAAAGTCAAGAAAAAAATAACACTGTTAAACTGTTAAAAGCCGTCCAAAGTACCCAACTTTGTATTCTAATTTTTTCCAACCCTTATATATATTTTAAAATCTACCTGAATAAAATTATAGACAACATATAAGGCTACAAAATACTTATTTTAATTTTAATTAGTATGTTGTATATGTTAAATAATTCCATCACAAATTTAGGAAAAATCTGTGTTTAAAATATTGAGATCTTGCGATACGGGATCCGTCCTACCAAACCGGCATACTTCATCATGTGTTATTTGCACCAAAAAGTGTGTAAAGCAAATGCAGGCTTGTGGGATTCGATAAAACTTGCTTCGGATGCACGTGCGCGACGTAATCAACCCTTATCCATCGAAAATCTTCGTATCAGCCTATTTTGAAACTTCTCCATTAGTCAGTGCATGCTCGTCGAAACGCAATGAAACTTACGCCATCAGATCCATAGTATTACCTGGTCTTGAGACCCCCGAAATGCTATTTTGTGGGCCCCATGGTCCGACTAGACATGTAATTTTGTGATCGGCTCACCGAAATACAAACTGGACATACCGTTGAGTTTGTATCGACGTTTAGAATATGTTTGACCTATAATTTATCCTATTTAGAGATCTTTAACCTTGGCATACTTTTCGGTGGAAAGTAGACTACATGTAGACCCCACTTTGACCTGAAATGACAATTTTAGTCCCTGTGTCCAAATTGGAAAAATGGGTAGTTTTTTCTGACTATTAAGCTTATTTAAAAAATGTTGGTGATGTCTATTGTAGCATCCGGAGATGTTAGTTCAGAGTCCGTAGTTTTTGATTCCTTGTGGTTGTCGTCTTGACGTCATTACTACACTAAACCATTGGTATGCATGTATACCTTGTCACTACTACTATTTATTTACATTCACATCTGTATGTTTTATTTTTGTCATTTATTTTCTTTTTTATGTATATTATTAAACTACAAGTCTAAGAAAACTTGGGTGCAACGAAGGATGGCATCGTCTTTTGTTTTTTATTTCTTTTGTTATGCATATTGACCTAGATTTCAGAGAACACCCCATGATAGTGAGGCATCCCTATGTCTTATTTGGCCATGATATATTTCTTACAAGAATTGAGAGTCTCATATTTATCATGGACCTGCATATTGACTGGACAATAATGCGTATGGGACGTGCGATTGAGAATAACTACTAATAAAATTATATGCTAGAAGACTTAGCATTTATTTAGAGGTATCATCGTGTTGTGGAGATGATATCTATATATGCATGGGATGCGAAGGACAAAGCTTAGTATAGAGGCTCTTATGATGTATTTACTTTTTCTTGAGTTGGCCATGGGTGACTTGTAGGAGCGCTACATGTGTCGATAATTTATTTATTTTTTCTCTAGTTTAGCCGCTAGTGTCTAGGTTGAGCGCTATGTGTATCGATCACTTTTATTTGTTAGAAGAACCCTACTTAGGAATGTTGTCCTCAAAGTGCATGTCACATGGAATGGTTAGGAGACCTTATTGATGTTTATTTTCAGTATTTGTTGCATGATTTTATGTATCTTGTTACGTTCCTCTGAGAACCTGGATCCGAATTTTTCTCCAAATGTAGACGATCAGGACTATTAGCAAGAGTACATACCAGAACCTGACGCAGTATTTTCTGTCGATGAGGTCTTACCTTCTGAGTCTAGCTGATTTCTCTTAAATTATGGACTTATTAGTTGCTACTCTCTTTTACTATCTTTATATTTTATATTAGAGTTTTTTCCTCATCTCTCATTTAGTTTTCTATAGTCGTTGGCAGTAGATTTGTCTCTACCTGGCTATTTAGTTTCTTGGATTATTTCAGATTTGATCCATTCGATCTACTGAGTAGTCTATGACTTTTATTTATGTCTATGGATAAGATATAGATTGCCCGTGACTTGTGATAAATAATATATATATATACCACTTGAGAACTGTATTTCATATTGCAGTGTACGTGTATTCATGGGTTCCATATATTGGAGTAACCTTCGTATACATACGGCTGACATGTTACGTATTTCTGGTCCTATGTATTTGGGACTGGGCGTGACATATTTTTGTGGTGGTCTATGCATGTCGAAAGTATATTATCTCGGTTACGTTACTGTACCGAGCAAGCCTACAAATATGATTAGAGTATAGGATCTCATCCACTTATTTAGTCACCTTTCTTGATTTTATTTTTGAACTTTCATTTGACTGCTTGACTTGTATCTACCTTGAATATATTCTAACGTTGTCCTTATCTTCATCCCAGCAAGATGAATCTTCATAGTAGACGTGTTGCTACCCTCGCCATCACTATAGGCGACTCAGAAACTTAGGATGAATCTAGTGATCTGCCTTCATCGATGATGTCCCTGACTACTCTCCAGTAGGGACAACCATCGTAGACAGGCCAGACACCACCATCGGTTCAGCAGGACCCTCCAGTTCCAGCACCTCTAATAGGGAATCAGAAGCAACAGACTACAAATCCCCAAGGTAGCAATATGCTACCACCGCCACCTCAGTTCTCGTCAAAGTTTGTCTCACAAATACCTTTTGTACCACCTTCGTAGCCATTTCCATAGTCTGATGGGAATGTTACCTTGACCCAGTTCATGCAGGCTATGAAGTAAGCCCAGTGGCAACATAATTAGCTGCTGAGTCAAGCACTTATTGTAGTACCCCACTCTACGTAGGCACTATGTACAAGAGATATCGGTTTGCTGACTCAAAAATGATATCTTCCTTAAGAGCTCCTTGTTGAACCAGAAGATGACTGATCTAGGTGAGTGGACAGAACTTCGTTCTCTGATTCTTGCATACCTTAATAATGAATCTGAGTTTTATAATGCTTGTTGCTAAGAAGATTATTATTTTTGTTGCATGAATAATAGAACTGCATGCTTAGCTAGAACTTGAATGCTTGTCAATAGAAGAACCATTGCTATGCTAATAAGAAATGGTAAGTGATTGCTTGAACTTGTCTCCATATCGCTTGTGTGTTTGATAGAACTACTTTGTGCTTGAACTTGATTTAGAGAGATGGCCGCCAGTCCGCACAGAGATAGAAGAGACGAGATAGATGGTCTACTTGTTTATTTTGTCTGTATCATAGATCTTATCTGATAGTGTTTCATGCATTTGCATCGGTTGGATAATAGCTATTAGTGCAGAGCTGAACCTTGGTCTTGGCTGCTATTATGTTAGTGAAGAGCAACCATGAGTCACAACTGCTAATAACATCAGATAAAGGAGTTATTAGTTAGCTGGATTTCCGCTACTGATCCTGAGTTTCTCGAGGAACGAAAAATATATAGATAGTTCATCTTGTTTTCTAGATAGAAGAATAGTTTCTGGATGGTGCATTATCCCTACAGTCTTTGAGTATAGCTCATGAGACACGCTGCGCACACCCTGATAGTAGAATAATCAGCTTGTCTTGTGTGCTTGAATGCTATCAAACAAGAACTCTAATTTCAAAGATGTTTCCAAAAGAAGTAATATGACTCCGTTTCTGTACTGCATGTAATGAACCTAGGTAAAACTAGAAAGATCACTAGTAATATAATATTTATAACATAATTACTTAGTGTTAGTTTTAGTGAATGTTGATTTTGTTTGTTGATTTTAGACTCACCTATACTTTTTCCAAAGTGATGACCCACCAACAGTTTGCTTGTTCGCAGGTGCTGGATCGTCCGAGGAAGCGATAGCCATACCATATCCCCAGGACCCAAAAATTTGGTTTCGATGCCTTGTGCCGTATCGTTTGTTTTAAGATACTTTTGTATAGAGGGACATAATGTATGGAACGATGCCATTATATTCAGAGAACCTCATGCCTTGATCTTTGCCCTGTATACTAGGATGGATTATTGTTCACAACAGTGTACCTTCATTGCGTACTCGATCGGTTCGATGATAGCCACAACTTTAACGATGTTGCCTTGTGCGGGTGCAACCACAGACTCGCACGGCATCATGACCTGATGGAAACGATCGTCCCGCGGAAGCACTAGCGCGGTGATTCGTGCCTGGCAGGGACGACCGATTCCTGTAGGAGATCAGGGTGTGACACTTATAGCTGCAATGAACATATCTCCCTCGCCACCACCATCCCCTATGCCAGCACCAGTGCCACAACCTTATGAGGGTCGCATTAAGGATTTCACTCAGATGAACCCGAAGCACTTCAGAGGTACGAAGACTCCAATAGAAGTCTCTGAGTGGTTCATTAGCACCGAGAATTTGTTGAAGGCGTCACAGTTACCGGAGGACCTGTGGATGACAGTAGTGGACCTTCTACTTAAGGATAATGCTTATCATTGGTGGAAGGGTGAGAAGAGACGGCACCAACCAGACTTAGGAGGAGTTCTACGAACTCTTTAATAAGAGATTCTTTCTCGCCAATGTTTGAGATGTTCTCTATGATCAAATATTTATCTCAAGCAGGGAAATATAACGGAGGACGAGTACGGCACAGAGTTTAGTAGATTGAGTCAGTTTGGTAAGATTTTGATTCCCATGGAGCTAGAGAGAGCTAAGAGATTCCACCGTGGCTTATTACCGGATATCAGGAGATTCACTAGTGTACAGTCGAGGATATCCCATGCGACAGTTCTGGAGGAAGCTAGAAGCTAGGAGCTCCTTTTGAAGGAGACACAACATATGTCGAGATGCCCCACACCGGTAGTTGTACTAGCTAAAGTGACACATGATGGCCCAATTAGACATCCTCTAGCCCAGCAACAACAACCACTGAGAGCAGCCCTATATCGGATTCATGATAAGTCTGATTATCATTTTTGTGGCTAGATAGGCCACGCTATGCGAGATTGCAGGCGACGTCTGGGGTAGTGTCTATCTTTTCGGTTTAGCCAACATTAGGCTAGAGATTTCCCATAACTTAGGGCCCCTGCAGCACAAGAAATCCAGAGGCCAGAATATCCTACTCATATCCCAACCCAGCCACAAATGCAGAGGCCATTGGCTCCATGACCTGGAGCACCACGACCACCAGTACCTAATTGATATAAAAAAGGCCCACTGTTGCTTCCACAGTCTGCTTAGTTTGAGAGGAACAGACCCCAACTTGGCAATCAGGGATAAGTCCGAGCATTCATTATGACAAATGTGGGAGTGCGGGCACATGAGGTTGTAGATGCAGGTATGTCCTTTTAGTTATAATTACCACTGCATAATCATGACCCCATTCTGATACGGGATTTTAGGAGTATAGATAGACGTAGAATCGTATGTAATATGGTGGTTTAGCAGCTATAAGGATAGGTTAATATTTTAACTAGATGGCATACCCACGAAACGAGTAGATGACACGAGTAGCAGTAGTAGTATTCTCTTTTCTATCAATACCTCATTCACTTGGATTACTCATCTCATCTATCGTATTCTTCACATCCTCGATTTCATGTGCAAGTTCTTCTTGTACTAAAATTTATTCATTCCATAAGGTATAAAGCAGACCAGACTGACCCTTAGAATTTATTATATGAGTTACATCTTCCCCTTTTTGAGGTTGAGGTATGCTAATTCATACTTGACCCTTGTCTACCATATTGTCTTCTTTTGTTCTAAAATAGTGTGTTATTTTTAATTTTGAAGACAAAATTTATGTAAGTTGGTTTATCTTATTTATTTAAGTGTAGGATATTTATTTTAGTAATTTACTTAGCTATTAGATAATATAGTTCTTTGATTTATTTTAACTATATAAATATTTATCTATAATTATAAATGTTTCACAAAAATATTTTTATAGTATAAAAATTACTTACTAAAGTGTTGTGATTTTTTTCTAGATTTAATTCTACTAGATATCTATTTTCTTAGAATTTTATTATTATTATTATTATTATTATTATTATTATTATTATTATATATATATATATATATATATATATATATATATATATATATATATATATATATATATATATATATATATATATATATATATATAAAGAAAAGAGAAAAGAAAAAACCTAATCAGCTACCCCCTAATTCCCTGGCCCCAGACCCGACAAACCCCCACCCCCCTCACGACCGCTCTCCCCTCTCTCTCTATATATATGCCTTTATAACCCAAAACCTAAATCCTAATCCTAACTCGTCCTTCTCTTATACTGCGAGCACCCCACTGCCTGACCACCACAGGATCGCACACTGGACCGCCGTACGCCACCCGTAGCCGCACCCGCGCGACTGCATCACGGCCCCCGACCACCTACTTCTAGGTAATATATCTTCCTCAATTCTCAACGAAATTCAATTTTTTTAATTTTTTGGAAAGGCAATATAACCCTCTTTAACACCCAGTAGATATATTTTCTTATCTGGTAGTTAAAACTAGGTAAAAATCGTATTAAAGTTGAAAAAACAACAATGCTTTCAAATTGTTAAAAACTGTCCAAAGTACCCTACTTTGTATTCTTATTTCTTCCAAACCATGTATGTTTTTTAAATTTTACCTGAAGGGAATTATAGACAACATATACGGCTACAAAACTCTTCTTTTAATTTTATTTAATATATTATATATGTTAAATAATTTTACTGCAACTTTAGAAAAAAAATCTGTGTTTAAAACATTGAAATCTTGCGATACGGGATCCGTCCCGCCAAATTGGCATATTTTATCGTGTGCTATTTGCACCGCAAGGCTCGTATAAAAATACGGACTTGTGGGATTCAACGAAACTTGATTCGGACGCCCGAGCACGGCACAATCAATCTGTATCCGTCAAAAATCTCTATATCAGCCACTTTTGAAGCTTCTCCATTAATCGGTGCACGCTCGTCGGAATACGACAAAACTTGAGCCATTGGATCCATTGTATTGCACTAGTCCCAAGACCCGAGTTTCATAGAATTTTGAGAATGTTGACCGGAATACCGTTTCGCAGGCTCTACGGTCCGACTTAACGAGCAATTTTGTGATGGACTCACCGTAATCCAAACTGGATATACCGTTGAGTTCGTATCAACGTTTAGAATTTTTTTGGCCTATAATTTGTCCTACTTATAGACCTTTAGTCTTGGCACGCTTTTTGGACCAAAGTGGACCACAAGTGGATCCCGCTTTGACCCGAAATGACCATTTTTGTTTTTGTGTCAAAATTGGACGAATGGGTAGTATTTTTTGACTATTTCACTCATTACGAAAATTTTGTGATGTCTATTGTAGCATCTGAAGATGTTAGTTCAGAGTCTGTAGTTTTTAATTCCTTGTGGTTGTCGTCTAGACGTCATTACTACACAAAACTATTGCCTGAAAATTATTCCTTGCCACTACTACTGTTTATTTACATTAACATCTGCATATTTTATTATTGTCATTTATTTTCTTATTTATGTATATTATTAAACTACAAGTCTAAGGAAACTTGGGTGCAACGACGAATGGCGTCGTCTTTTGTTTCTTATTTCTTTTGTTATGCATATTGACCTAGATTTCAGATACTAACCCATGATATTGAGGCATCCCTTTATCTTATTTGGCCATGACATATTTCTTACAAGAGTTTTGATTCTCATATAGATCACGGACCTGCGTATTGACTGGCCAGCAATGCATATAGGGCGTGCGATATGGAATAACTGCTAATTGAATTGCATATTAGAAGACTTAGCAGTTATTTAGAGGTATAATCGTGTTGTGGAGACGACATTTATAGGAGCATGGGGTGGGGAGAAAAATAGTTAGTGTAGAGGCTTTTATAATTTATTTACTTTTTCTAGAGTTGACTACGGGTGACTTGGAGGAGCGCTACATGTATTGAGCATTTATTTCCTCTAGTTTGACCGCTAGAGACTCGGTTGAGCACTACGTGTGTCAAGCACTTTTATTTGTTAGAAGATCCCTACTTAAGAATGTTGTCCTTGAAGTGCATTTTATATAGAATGGTTAGAAAACCTTATTGATGTTTATTTTCCATATTTGTAGCAAGCTTTTATGTATAATGTTAGGTCCCTCTAAGGACTTGGATCCGGATTCTTCCCCAGGTGTAGACGATCAGGACTATCCGTAGGAGTACGGACTAGGACCTAACGCATCATTTTTTGTCGAAGACGTCTTACCTTATGAGCATAGCTGATTTATCTTAGATGATGGACTTATTAGTTGCTACTCTCTTTTATTATCTTTATATTTTATATTGGATTTTTGTCCTCCTCTCTCATTTTTGTTTGCTATAGTCGTTGGCAGTGGAGTTGTCTTCACCCAGATGTTTACTTTTTTTGGCTTATTTCAGATTTAATCATTTCGATCTGCTGAGTAGTTTATGACTTTTATTTGTGTCTGTGGATGAGATATAGATTGCTTGTGACTTATGATATATATATATATATATATATATATATATATATATATATATATATATATACACCACTTCTGAACTGTGTTTGACATTATAGCGTACTTGTGTATTCGTAGGTTTCATATATTGGAGTAGCCTTCGTATACATACGGCTGACGTATTACGTATTTCTGGTCCTACGTATCTGGAAATGGGGCATGACATTGACAGGTTGTACTACTCTTCGCCAACTAGATGATATTCTGGAGGAGAGAGTGAACAGCAAGACTGCGAGGTGTTATCCGTTGCCCCTGTCTACATGGTATTGAGGCTTCCCCACAGTAGAAGGCATTCAAGATAAATCACCTCCATCAGCCAATGGAGATTTGACCAACTTGTTAAATCTTTTGAAGGAGTATACCAAAATACTCGTTCCCGAAGGAGATAACTCTCTCAAAATAAGGAATCCCATATGAGGAGTGGTCACTCTTCGGAATCCAAAACAGACATCAATGCAAACTTTCCTTGGGGTAGTGTACCTCATGGATCTGAAATGGATAGTGTAGATTCTAACTACACAATCCAATCTACTACTCCCTCACTCCACAGAGAAGTTAGTGTATATGCAATCGGTGATGAACCTGATGCCACTACATCCAGAAACACTGACCAACGTCTCAACACCCTTGAGGCCATGGTCAGAGACATGCATGTAATAATGCAGAGCATGCATCAGTTGTTGATGGGACAATTTTTTGCTACGGCTATGCTAATCCCACCACATGTAAGAAAACAAATCAGGAGGTATACGAAAATCAAGTTTTAGCTGCAAACCCTGGGGGTGTAGAATCACAAAGTCCGTAGACTGTGCCTCTAGCAACAACCCCTCAACCCACCATCATACAAACAACTTTGACGGTCAACACAGTTGACTCTGAAGCCTTCCGTGCATTAGAAGCTCATGTTGCTTCTATTAACAACATAGAGAACCTGGCAAAGATGGGGGGTATTCCAACCATATCCTCCCGAATGGGATAATATTGTTTGTCCTCTGAAGTACAAACCTCAATCAATGCTCCCTTATGATGGATTACGGTATCCTCGGGAACATATTCTTCACTTTATCTCTCAGATATTGCATATACCAAAGGATGATGCTTTGTTAACAATATTGTTTATTGGCACCTTGCAGGGTGTAGCCTTTGCATGGTTCCACACTCTACCAAATGGCTGCATCAAAACCTTTGAAGACCTAAAAGCAATATTTTTTGCCAAATTCTACAAAGGAGATTCTAAGGTCAGAATGTCTACTTTGATACGCAACAAAATGAGGGGGGGATAGGAATTTGTCAACATTGAGCGGTTCCCAAGGCTCGCCTTGAAATTGCCTCCAGGGGTCCCATAGACCATGCTGATTGATGCCTACAGATACCTTCTTCTCCCAACGGTCCAATTTTTCTTAGGACCAGCACAATTTAAAGACTGGCTATAGTTCATCATGAGTTATGAAACTGCTAAAGGTTCGGTCGATGTGACCTTGTAGATATTACAAAAAGTTGTTTCTAAACTTTATTACAAATTAAAAAAGAGAGTACAATAAGAAACCTAACACTGAGGATTCTAAATACAAAAGAGAATATGAGGATTGAAGCGAGGGAGATCAAGTCTGGGGTAGACTTCTTTACTCCGTTGACTATTCGAACACAAAGATTGAAAAGAGAAGAAAAGTTGCTAATTCTCGGCTCACTGGCAAGAATGGGAGTAAATATGCTCAAAGTACGCTGCTTTTGATTCTTTTAGGAAGTACATGTCCCTGCTATATATAGCCATTCACACTATAACGGCTATGCGCCTAAATATGAAAATTATTGCTTTTTAGCTTCGACGCATAAGGTTTTTGTGAGTGATGAGGCACATAAACCGATTCTGAACATATGCGCATAACCCGATCAACTTGACACGTGGCATGCATTACAATGATTCATAATCTGTTTTTTTAAATGCTTACTGTCATTTGTAACGTATATGCCATCAATGATTTGAAATGTATAGACACTTAAATGACCATAATCATCTCAACTTCGTAACTACTCTGCCACATAATTAATGCCCTGCTACATGGGATGAAGAAAAAAAATGGTTTGCCGCAAAAGACTATGCGATATAAAGGAAAGATCGATGCCGCATAGGGAGGTCACTGCTTCCTGTCACATAAGAAAATTTGTCATATATACACGTGACACTGTACAGCTGTATACCGACAAAAAGTAATAATGATGATGATGTAAACACTGACGTCTTTGTAACCATCGCTTGCAAAGATTACGAAACATCCAGAGCAATTAATGTTGTGTTATAGTAATGTATGCGGCTAGAATATAGCTATTTTGCCGCATAGACGGAGACTTTTCTCAGAGTTGGTTTGGATCCCGTATGGACTAAATGGCGCATAGTATTTGAGCACTTGGGTATATGCTTCCTGACTTCACTGATATAACCACCTAAATTTAGGACTAATGGTATTTTTGTAATTTTGCTAGTGGTTGTTAATTATATTGTTATACTTAATAAAGTGGTTAGTTAGCATTAATTTGTGTTAGTTGTCATAGATAAAATATTTTCTTTTAGAATAGTTAGAATATCCTTCATAACAAATTATATTATATTTATATTAGATCTAGAATTCATAAGTGAGTGGAGTGGCAAACTAGTAATTTTGGCATCCCTCAAACCCCAATAGGTGGCTAGCCCTAATTCCTCTCCCCTCTCATTCTAGTTTAGTCCATAATCGCTTCTTCCTCCTCAAGTCGTCCCCCCAATTCTCTACCAAATTTCCAAGTCCCAATTTTACCCCCCAATCAACCTATTTCATCATCATTTCCTTTCCTAATGGAGAACTAAGGACTTAGAGCAAAGGAAGGGCTTGGAGCAGAGCCTAAGCTAGGAGGACCGTGTACAACTCATCCTCATTGTGTCCAATTTCATGGAGATTCATTGGGATCCAACCCCCAATAGGTAAATCCCTCTTTTCCCCTTATTTATATGTTAGAGACCCATATTAAACCAATAAGAATCCCCCATAGGTGAAAATAACCTTCTAATGGTAGATATAGGTGGTAGAGGCCTCAAATATAGTAGATCTAGGCTTTTGTGTGGTAGAAATATATTTTCTATGCACAATTTGGTAGAATTACAAATTGTGTCCACCAAATATTTGTGTTGTGTCCTCAATAGGACTTTTGTGCTTGTGTCCTAGTTTTCACAAATGGATACTTAGTGATCGTATCGTGATACACCATGATACGTATGTCTAGATTTGGTAATTTAGGTGTATTGGTGTCTCTTTATGTCAATTGCCTATAATTACTGTTAGATCTATATGTTATTTATATTGAATATCCTATTTTGTTGTATATACATATGTTTAGTATTATGATGTTATCATAGAATTGTGTATATCACGAGACTCGGTATCAATGGGGTTGGTACCAAGAGAATGTGGATATGGTGTATTATTGTGTAAGGATTGTGTAGTCTCAGATTAATATCCATCTTTGGTGCATCTTGAGTGTGTGCGAGTTCATAAGTGCAAGGTGGTGCACATACAAATGTGTAGAATGTTAGAGTGTGTGAGTGCTTGTTCATGTTGTGTGAGTGTTGAGTATCAAGGGTACTAGTTGATATCAATACAATTGATACTTGTGTATGGCATGAGTATGTCTTGTTAGTGTGTACAGGTTTGGAAGGAAATTTCTTGGGTGCATCAGTGAACTGTGTGCACTTGGAGTGGGCTCAAATATGAGCAATCAAGAGTAGAGGAAGGAATGGGAACTGTTGTGTGCATTAACTACTGCAACAAAAAATGTGTCTAGTTATTGGAGGCAGTAGATACAACATCATTTGTTGCTAAATTGCAGCCTTACTGCATGTGTTTGGAGCAGTTTCTATTGTAGAAATTGTTATAGTGAGCACATGCAACAATTGTAGTTGGTTGAAGCTCAACAACAGTATATTGGGGCAGCAGTAGCTGCAGTAATCTGGGGAGGGGGAACCTATGGACTGTGCAACTGAATGCACAAAATAGGGATGGTGCAGACCACAAAAGGGTGTGTCTATATGAGCGAATATGAGTGAATTTTGTGTGTATCTTATGATACCTGAGCAAGTAAGTATATGATGGGTGTTAGTAGGATACATGGGTCTTAGAGTGTTGGTATAGGTCCAAGTGTCAAGTTAGTGAGGGTGTGGTGTATTAGTAAGTAGGTAATTCTTAGTGTTAATGTCAAGGTGATATGTACTATGTCAATATATTCGTGTGTTTGTGTATTAAGTATCCCAGGCAAGTTGCTTGGTACCAATGTGAGATAAGGGTATGTGTCAAGCTATGTATCCTAGTGTTAGGTATCCATGAGATATGTACTACTAGGTGTATGGGTCAAGGTAAGTTGGTTCATGTGTCAAGATACCAAGATACTAGGATAATGGGTTAGTAGCCTAGGAAATGAGTTATGATACTAGGTATTGGATTAAGATATTAGATATGAGTTAAGGTATTAGGTAAATAGCTAAGGTAATATATGATACTAGTATATATGAGTATTGATAGTAATATATATAGTATATGATACCAAAAATATCTAGACCTATAGAGTATGACTTAGAAAACTTAGAAATAGCTAGGTAATAGCTAAGATAACTTTATAGGCTAACCAAATAGGTATTGGAAGACCCAAAAATAGGTATTGACCTAGAATTGACCTAGAAACCTAAAATATAGTTAGCTAAGCTTGTTCATAACTTTAAATCACCTGTTAACATTGAAAATTCATATATAGGTCACTTGGACTTTGATACGGATTTTGATTGGTATTTTTAGCTCAGAACCACATGCAGGTACATTCTCTAATAGTTTCTTTGATAGTTATTATAATGCATGTATTAGTAATGTCTTACTTGATTCATGACATGATGGTTATACGAATTAGTATGTTATGGATTTTAGTCATGATATATTCACATCTTATTGTAGACCTTGATCACCATGCTCATATTTAGACATCGTATTGTGTTTCATGTATCATGATGTGTCATGATTAGGATTTATTGTAGTAGTCGGGGGGGGGGGGTACTAAGTAGATAAGTGATCAACCACTTTAGACATTATAGACATTGTTTGATAGCCAATCCTATATATGATTGAGCCATACTATTGTAGACATCGTAGACATTGTTTGATAGCCAATCCCATATGCGATTAAGCCGTACTATTGTAGACAACGAAGACATTTTTTGATAGCCAATCATATATATATATATATATATATATATATATATATATATATATATATATATATATATATATATATATATATATATGATTGAGCCGTACTAATGTAGACATTTTTAGTATTATCACAGTTGATCACATATCGAAAGCAGTACTTCAAAATACTTAGTTAGATACAGCCTTTCCTGTGTCATTCCATATCACTGTCTATTGTCTTAATTGTATATGTTTACTTATTTCTCACTACTTGCCATGCTCTGATATTATATTCCTTATCTCATCATGTATTACATTATTATTTCCTGTCTTATAATTTATTTCATGTATTGGAACTACTGTTAGAGTTGTACTCGCTCCATCCTAACTGGATAACATTTTTAGGAGTTGAGCTGGAGGTGCATATAGCAGAGATTGATCAGCTGGATCTATGAGCCATTTATGCAGTGTTTCTGAGGGACTGAGTTCTGCCTTAGCGTAGAGTTATACTATAGAGCTTTTGTCCCGGATTTGTCTTCGGTAGACTTTATGGTTGTACTATTTTTGGTTAGACTTCGTGGATGTTGTTTCCTAACTTTAGACTTTATACTTGTTGGTTATTATCTAGATTTGTTTAAAACATGAGAATTTGTAATCCTTCTCTTTATATTATATCGTGCTTTTATCTTCCTATTAGATCTTGTGATTGAGTATTTTTATTATTATAT
Source organism: Iris macrosiphon (assembly GCA_036927795.1). Lineage (NCBI taxonomy): Eukaryota > Viridiplantae > Streptophyta > Magnoliopsida > Asparagales > Iridaceae > Iris > Iris macrosiphon. The sequence continues at coordinate 108,637 of JAYESA010000448.1, forward strand.
ATCATTGTCCTCCTTATGGAGATGAGATATTTGCATGGACTGTGGTTATATAATTGTGCTAGTCTAGACAGTGTTCTACCGTTGATGCTGCGACGTAGGATAGGCATATCCACATACTTGTGCCCGAATATCCGGATGCGGGTCGTGACAACTGAGGTCAGTTATTTTGACTACTTGTTTCTCTTTAGGCTTATAGCTAAGTATAGCATGGATTGACTTTTTCTATGCTTCTACAAGACCCTCTTCGAAGTTTTCAAAATCTTGAACAAGTTTTTGAAACATGAAAGAAGCATGGATGACCATTTGGCTTATAGAGCTTTGTCGCATACTGATGTTCTGTTCGTCGCATGGCTCATAGATGCATGGGCTTCTGTTAAAATGTTAACAAATATTCCTTGATCTTCGTGCCATTAATTTTGCCTGAATTCTTGGTAGATAAGCACAATTTTTGAGGCATCTACTTAGTACAAAGTCATTGCACAATCTAGGAAATTAAGCCCTTATTTAATGTATACATGAGAATCAAGGCACTTTTTCTTCATATGCATTTACTGCCTCTGTGCCTATAAATAGAGGGATGGGAAGAGAATTTTTCCCACATCTTCTCTCTCTCTCTCAATGTCTTCTTTTCCTCCCACTGAAAAGTTCTGCCAAAGCCATGCAGCCAAGAAAGTTATTGCTCCTTTGCCGATGTTGACCAAGCATCCTTGCATGCTTATTTTCCTTGAAGGTGAAGAGATGCCCCAAGCTTCAATCTTTTATCACTGAGAAGAAATGCTTAATCGCAGACACGAACGCATAGTCTCGTGGATGCGCAGACAATCATACCGCGTCGACACGCATGGCCGTCGCTGAAGATCTTCGTCATGAACATACGATGATAGCAACCCCCTTCCCTTGTACGCATAGATGCAGTTGTCTCATGACACTCATCATGAAAATGCACTGGGAGGATATGCGCATCTGCCATATCTATGGATATGATAGTTTATCAACTGCATATTTCTAACTTTTTCCTTTGCGTATGAGCTAATTCATGCATAAGGGCAAATTATTCTACGACTTAAGAACCTATGCAATAGGGCTCTAGATGGCGGTAGTGGGATAGATTCCCCTGAACGTCCATGTTCTCTTTCCTTATTTTTTATCCATCAGTATGGATTCTTCCATGTACTGAGGTTTTCACTGAGGAGCTTGATGGAGGATGACCCATAATGGTTTGCGCTCTCTCTGCTACCGAGTTCAGTTCCGTCGATAGCAGAAATAACATGGAGGGTCATTTTTTTTGAGAAAGTTCTGAATGTAATAGATTTTCATCATATACACTCATGACCTTAAATATCAATAAAAATCTTTATGTAATAGATTTCCATCATATGTACTCATGATCTTAAATATCAATAACAATCTTTTTTTCTAGAACTTCTCTATTGCTTCAATAAAATTTCTCTATTATGAAAGTTGTGAATACAAATACTATACTAGAGCTAATGTGGACGTAGTATAATATTGCATTATTTAGGACTATTCTACTGGAAAAAATTTAGTGGACTTATTACCCATGATGCACTTAGAGCTAAGTATGGATAATAACTTGAAATGACTAGTACTATCAGGGGTTAGCTAATGTGATAGCAGAAAGTCAATAGTTTAGATCGTTTATTCAGAGGTAATGTGGACATGGCAAACTTTATTGATTTTCAGGATTCCAATAGGAATATCTTTTTCAGAGGTAATATGGATATGGCAAGATATCACTTTGTGGGAACAAGAAAAATAATATAGAGGTGATGTGGACATGATTATTTTTTTATGACAAGTTTGCTCTACTGGGGAGAATGAACAGATAATAGTTCAGTGGTAATATAGACGTGAACCATTTGTAGGAAATATCTCAGCCTAGCTAGGAATAGAATATTCGAGAAGAGATTTTAATCCAACTGGGGATTGAAAATAAGATATCCTTAGAGCGATTGGGCTATAAGAATACAATTATTTATTTGGGGAAGATCTTGTTTTGTGATCTTAACGAGAACGTTTCGTAGGATCTGAGGACTATTCCACTAAAAATTTTGGAGGACTATTACCCAATGCGTATTCAAAGATATTGAATACAGATAATAGCTCGAGGTAATGAAGAGTTTCACTGACTCATCTGGAAAAAGTTACTAGCAATAAACTATGCTAGGGGCAGCACAATGTCTACTAAGGATACTTTCTATATCTTGCTTAGAAATTTTTAACCACACTGTGAAAGGATAATTTTGAGTGGATCTATTATCCCTAACGTAGTCAAGACTCTTGAATATGAATAATAGAATTTTATAAGCACTCTGTGGGGAGTAAATGTTTTACTCTACATTTACATTTTTGGAGATGAAAACAAAAGAATGTAAATACTGTATATTCAATGCTATTTGTTGGGGATGAAAACAAAGGAATGTAAACACTGTACATTAAATGCTATCTGTTGGGGATGAATTAGCGAAATATAAATATTGTACATTCAGGGGTAACTTGTTGAGGGATACAACTATATTTATTATGATCCATTAGGGATGGAGAAATACGAGTCTAGCTTAGACATAGTACTTTTTAAGAATTTCATCGATCGACATTATTAGAAAATCTATATTAGGCTTTGCGAGCCTGTATGTGCCGTTGGAATATACTGACTCCACTACGAACAAGTCTCCCCATTTAGACTGAAACTTGCCTTTTGATTTATGTGTCATGACAATTGGTCTTCTAACTGCTAAACCGAGGTCACCGACTTGAAACACTCTTTCTTTTACTTTTCTGTTAAAAGCTTTTGAAATACGTGCTTGGTATAACTCAATATGTAGTTGAGCTAAGAGATATTTTTCGTCAAGCTCCACCAACTCTTGTAATCTCAAATGATGGTTGTCTTCTGTTGTTAAGTTGTTGGAGAGAGCTATCCGAAGAGAGGGGATCTGAATTTCCAGAGGAAGAACTTTTTTGCTCCCACAAACCAGAGAAAATAATATACTACCAGTTAGAGTTAAGACCGTTGTGCGATAGACCCAGAGACATTCACCAAATTTCTTATTCTAGTCACATTTGTTGGATGAAACAAACTTCTTGAGAAGTTTGATAATTATTTTATTAAAAGTTTCTGCTAACCCATTCGCTGCCAAAAAATAATCATTTATAGCTAGGATAAACCGAAGACCTCTAGATGACGATGGGCTTATCAGATCTATTACATCCATGCCCTATGCTTCAAATTGCCATGATGGGACCGTCGAATATAGGAATTCTGAGGGTTGATGTATAAAATCTGTATGAATATGACACGCCTTGCCTTTTCTTGCATATCCTATAGCATCAGCTACCATAGTAGGCCAATAATACCCTATGCATCAAAAACGGGCCTGTAACTTAGGACCGGGTTGATGTGAACCACAAGTACTGTAGTGAGATTCACGGAATGCTTGCTTTTTTTTGCATCTGATAAATATCGTAACAAAATCCCGTCATAAGAATGACGATACATCATTTTGGTGGCTATATAGTAGTAAAATTGAAAGGAGTATCTCCTTACAGAATTGTCTTACTTTGGATCACCTAGAAGAATTCCATAGACACCGTAGTCAATGAAAGAGAATTGCCAGTCTTTGGTATCATCGTTTGCCTCTGCAACATAGCTTTGGCAAACATGCAAGTTGTTCTTAATGTAAAACAAATCTCGACCAATTACTATGATTGATTGTTGAGTCTTGATTGGGATTGCTAAGGATGCTGCTAATCCGGCAAGAGTGTCTGCTTTAATATTCTACAGTTGAGACACATGCTCAATGAAGAAACCTGAGAAGGTTGAGGCTATTTCAATAGTAGCCCTGTAATACAAAATGAGGCCTTTATGACGAACCTCGTATTCTCCTCGAACTTGAATGACTATCAACTTTGAATCATCGTAAGCTTCGAGATAGTCTAACCCAACTATCTAGCTAACTGGAGTTTGATGATTAAAGCATTATATTCTGCCACATTGTTGGAACACGATTCCATGAGGGAATATACACGATAAATAACTAAATTGTTAGGGGAGACAATTACCACCCCCACTCCTGCGATAATACTTCATTTGGATTCGTTCTTGAAATATCGTCGAATAACATTCTCCAAATTGATTCTTTTGACGTTGTGTTTGAATCCAACACTTCGCCTGAAATATCATTGTAAAGTTTTGATGTATTTGGTACTGGATGACCACTAACGGCTCTGACTTCTTTAAGAGCTTAACTTGTAGAGGTGGTTCCTTTCTTTCTTCATTGGAAGTTCTTAGAAGATTAATCACAAGTGGCTCTGGACGTTGTGATAGGTTTTCTTATGGATATTTACCACGAAGGGAACGAGAGTGTCTTTAATACGACCCTTTACACGGATATTTAAAGAACCTTCTGGGATAGGTTTAGCTTCTTCTTCTTCATCATCAGCATCGTTGCCTTTTTTCTTGATGTATTTGTTTATATAACACCGAATCAGAGTAGTAGGCCTCTACACCCTTGAATAGGTCAACATTAGCAAACTCAGTTCTAACCACATTGTCGCTGCCAACGTACTTGAAGCACTAATACAAAGTAGAGGGCACAATCATGTTTTCATGTATCCAGGGATGCCCTAACATGACATTGTAGGATACATCAACATCAATGATGTAGTAAGTAACCTCAGTTCGCAGATCTCCTATTTGACATTTTAGGCAAATATTTTTCAAGGATAGCTTCTTCCAGCGTTGAAGCCAGAAATTGTTGTATTGGATGCAAACAATTGATGCATATGAATTTCTAGGATCTGAAGTAGGCTCATTGGAATTATGCTGAGTGATGAACCGGAATTGATTTGCATGCGATCTACATTGATAGTACCAATATACCTAGTATAGTATAGAGGCCTATCATGACGAATGTTTTTCAACAACATATCGTCTTGTGAGAAGGTATTGTTAGGAATTCTCTCCATTACACTATGGAAATGGGGACATATAGTAGAGTCTTCATCTGGCTTTCTGATCTCAGCTAAATAGAAAGCATGTTGCAATGCCTCGCTTAGAGCATCATAAGTCTCTTTGGAGAGACGAAGGAGCTCAAAAATTGATAACCTCGCAGGCATATTAGCAAGGTGTGCTAATATGTCAAAGTTGTAGAGCTTATCAAGTCCTGGAGGAGAGTTTTTCTCAAAGACTTGTCGAAGCGAGTCTCCTTATGTTTTGTTTTGTCCATCATTGTAGGCTTTGACGGTCCTACTTCGGGTGCTACCGGAGCAACAGGATCAGCGGTTGAGGGTATAGCATCCTCTTGAACTGGTCATAGATCTGTAACTAAGTCTTAACGGGACTAGTCTTGCCAAATAAGGCTTCGTCGACGGTGGCCGGAAGAACCATATGACAGGTTTTACGATTCCTTTTATCGCAGATCTTCTTAATCTTGTTGGGGTAATAATGTTTTCATATTCCAATCCTCTGTGAGTTCTGCTGTAGTAATTGTCTGATTGTAAAGGAATACGTTGTCCTTTACCAGAGTTTAAGTCTTCGGCCTTCTAAAAATTATAGTACATCCTCTGCATAAGATGAAGTGCCCGTTGACTTTAATGATACAACAGAGGAAATTTATCATCTACTGTCGATAACCCAATTTGTGAAGAATGAAAGGCTATGTTGTTATATATTCTGGAAGAATTTAGATGATAGATCATGCTGGACTCGTCTTCTGCGTTTAGCCTTGCACTGAAGGCTTGTTGAGATGCGTATAATGGAGCACTACCTATCATACGTCATTGTTGATGTCATGCGAGTCTTGTTGGAAGAGACTTGTCGATCTAAATTGAGTGTCTGAAGCCTGGATAACATGCCACCATCATCTTCAAAGTTTAGAGATTTGCTACCTCCAATCATGTAGCGTGAGATAACCATATTGCATGATTTTCTCTTCTTACCTTTTCCCTTTACTTTAGAACTTGAAATCGCTACTTCTCGTTTCATGTCTTATAGTAGGTCTAGATATACCCACATAATTCATCATAGTAGTGAGTGGTACCAACCCCTTTGCTTGATTGCGGGCTGATGGACGATTAACGATCTCCATTGTTGTCTTTGGAATAGGTACAACGCCATCTTGGACGATGTCTAGTCCACATGGAAGAACATGGTAAGATTTGTGCAGGTTGGATAAGTCGGCTGTGGGTAAGAGTCATCGTTCGGTGACACACTTTACTATATGTTTTCATTCTTAATGCATGCTCTATAAAATTGAGCTAAGGTAAGATAGAAAGATTACATAATAATATTGCATGTTTTCATATGAATACTGTGTCGATTTGGTAAGTTGGGTACTCGCCATCACCAGTACAATTCAAATATGCTGACCCACATCTCCACACGTTTTGCAAGCCAAGGCTACGTTGCGAGAAGCTAGGCCCATCTTGTCCATCAGCCGAAGTTTGTGTGCATAGACTTTTGAAGCTCCGTGTTGCAGCGAAGACTCTCTCTTTGAAGGTGTTTATACATTTTGTTTTAGTAAGGGATATGATGTATGGAACGACTAACTCATTTTGCGTTCATGTTGTAAGCCCGTGCGGCAACCCTTTACTTGTACAAAAATTTATGTAATCGATGTGAATTATCAATGAAAGAAATATTTTTCTTCTGTGCCATATGTTATTCAATTTTCTCTGCGTAACTCTGTCGTTGCTCTATTTATAAATTTGTGATACCTTTAACTCCACACAAATTATGCCTTGTGCTAGTACAACTTAGGCTTGTACGGCATCACGTACGGTAGCGACTATCATTTCTGCTAAATCGGGGTGTGACAGGAGGAGGTGGATCAGGGTGGACCGTTCTGCAACGTAGGTAGAAAAGAGTATGTCATGATGCCCCTAACCTTATAAAGAGGGTGGAGATTCCTGTGGTAGTGCAAAAATCCATAGTTGGAGTCCAAGAAGAATGAGGGGTCTGTCTCCACCACAACGAACCTGGAGAGAAGTGAGAATGAAAAAGGGGTAAAAGTGCTAATTAAAATAAAAATGAGAGGGTAATGAAGATATGATTATCAATTTGGGAGGAGATAAATACAAATAACTCATATTTATTTTTTTGTAACTTGTAGTTGGTTAAGATGATAGAGGACGATTCAAGATAATAAGGTTCAATTCCAATTGACATCATAGTTTTTATGAACTCTAACCTAAACCCAACTAATAGGACTGTAGAAGCATGAAAAATTCAGATCCATGCGTCCAACAAACATGCGCCCTTAAGTTCGACTCAGAAGAAATTAAGCCAAAGAGGAAGCCAGAGATCCTCTAACACGGCATTCAATACCTGTCAGAAGTTCTGACACACAACACATCACCCAGAGCGCTTCGAGAATCGTGAAAGAAACGACAGCTCACAAAAAGACAAAAAGTCAAAACAATGCATTAATGACTTTGTCAGACGTACCATGCCATGGGTTCTCTCATATGCAGCTATGGCCCTATGCGTCTTCGTCATCATGCGGCCAAAGTGTCCATTCGACCAAGGCCAAAGAAGAGCACATATGCAGCCAAGATGCTATGCGGCCAGGATGTTATACTGCTTTCTGCTTGCAAGATCTGTCTGTTGCAACCGAAAAGATCTTCACACAATTAGTGTTGATTACATGTCCAACTTGACCGAGTCACTCATACGAGGGAGTTGAAAACAACCGAAGATATTATCAAACAACAGATCCCAATTGAAGCCGTGTGGCAGCCTGCCCATTGTATGCGACTACAGTTGCAAACGTATTTTGTCGAAGGAACCTCCGCAGCCACCAAACAGAAGCATATGCGGCACCTATAGTCCATCAGCATGATGACTATAAATAGGAAAAACTTGGACGTTCCAAAGGGCTGGATTTTCTACTTTAGAGATCATACCCCTCCAAGCGAGCTACGTACGTACATACAAGCTCAAGAGAGATAAAAGAGAAAAGAACATCCTCATTCTCTCGTCGGACCGTCAACGGAGTAAATGGGTCATTGCAGTACTCGATCTCCATCATCACATTCCCCAGATCAAAAAATATTGTATTTAGATTTTCTGTCTAGAATTTTTTTGTACTTTTTATTTTTTTGTACTTTTTGTTTGTTGTTGAACAAATTTTTTCTAAACTTACTTTAATGGCTTAGGGTCAGTTGATACGCTTGAGCAATTGCCTAAACTTGACGAGCTCGCATTGCCCTAGACTTCTTCGTCCTAGCAAAGGCCGGTGCATAGTATGAAGAGTCAAAGTTTACATATTTACCTTTCTCAACATGGCGCATGGAGTCAACGCTGCATGAGATTCGATCGAAGATGGAACTTCTGTTGCTGTCCAGGCTGCATGCGGCCATCTGCCTGCGGCTGCCGACTGGTGTCGCATAGTCCTCCTTATGCGGCCTTTGACGTGGCCGTATGGAACGTGGCTTAGCGCTTGAACTCCTGGCATCGTAGTGTTTTTCTCTACCAGAGCTCAAGTACTGAGCACTTTCCTTGTCAGAAGAGGCTACCGCATGAGTGGGGTCACTCGTATGGACGCATGATGTGCGTTTCTTGCGGCAGGAAGAGAGACAGGGAGCGCATGCTCCGCAGTTGGTGAGGCACAACAACCCATGTCCTGCGGGTCTTCTTAGGCTTTGCCAGCCTCGGTGAAACGCCGCCCTCAGAGAGCATTTCCTCAAAAGCTTGCTGGTCGAAACGTATAACCAGTATCCTCTGGGTCGAATCCAGCTTCGACGCGTCGGACTGCATCACGACCTTCTCATCAAAGGAGAAGAATGTTCCCAGCATAGTCGCCACCTTGTTCGTCATTAAAGTAAGTTTGAAAAACTTTTGTTCAACAACAAACAAAAAAGTACGAAAAAATCCTATACAGAAAATCTAAGTACAATATTTTTTAATCAGGGAAATGTGACAATGGAGATCGAATACTACAGCGACTTCTTTACTCCGTTGACGGTCCGACGAGGGAATGAGGATGCTCTATTCTCTTTTCTCTCTTGAGCGTGTGCACGTACGTAGCTTACCTGAAGGGGGTATGGTCTCTTAAGCAGAAAAGCCAGCCCTTTGGAACATCCAAGTTTCTCTTATTTATAGCCATCATGTTGATGGGCTATAGGTGTCGTATATGCTTCTGTTTGGTGGCCGCATGGGACTCCTTCAACAGAATGCGGTTGCAACTGTAACCGCATACTATGGGTAGGCTGCCACACGACTTCAGTTGGGATATGCTGTTTGATAAGATATTAGGGTTGTATTCAACTCCCTCGTATGCATGACTCGATCAGCTAGACACGTAATCAGCACTAACCTTGTGAAGATATTTTCGGTTGCAACGGACAAATCTTACAAGCTGAAAGCCGCATAACATCCGGGCCGCATAGCGTCTTGGCCGCTTATGTGCTCTCCTTTGGCCTTAGTCTTATGGACTCTTTGGCCGCATGGCGTTGTGGCCGAATGCAAACTCACGTTTGGCCTTGGTCGAATGGACACTTTGGCCGCATGACGACGAAGCCACATAGGACCGTAGCTGCATATGAGGGAACATGTGGCATGGCACGTCTAACAAAGTCATTAATGCACTGATGTGACTTTTCGTCTTTTTATGAGTCGTCACTTCTCTCACGATTCTCGAAGCACTCTGGATGATGAGTGGTGTGTCAGAACTTCTGACAGACATTGAATGCCGTGTCAGGGAATCTCATATTGCCCTTACTTCGTGGTTGTTCTGGCTGCATGAATTCTACTATGCGGCTTTCTCTTTGGCTTAATTTCTCCTGAGTCAAAATTAGGACGTATGTTTGTTGGACATCTGGATCTAGATTTTTCATACTTCTACAAAGACTATCGACCAGATCCAAACAGACCCAGACACAATCAGACCTTGATTCAAGTCAGACTTGAACCCGACCAAACCCAACCCAACCCAGACCAGATCAAACTTGAACTAGATCTTATTTATTCTCATGGAATATCTATATATCAACATATTTTGAGAGGAAAGGTTTCTAATTCATGGGAATATTGTTTCCAGACATTTAAATTTATGGCCCAAATCAAATATGGTAATAAGTTTCCATTCTAAATTTTTTCGAAAATAAAAACATTTTGCGTACCAAACCCAAGAGTAATAGTGTATTTAGGCGTGTAATCATTCCCTTAATTCCATGTATCCACTGGTGAAAGCATGAGCTCACACCTTAGCCTTTTGGAAGGATAACTCATCCTCTTTTATACACTATTTGGCTTCGATTTTATCTCGTCATCTCTAACTGGAGGTGAGCATTATTCACTAATGGTCGGAAAATCGAATCGATTTTAGATTTCGGTCCAAAATCAAATAATAGTAATACAATTATATAAATACCATTAATTCTAGGTATATTTTATGATTAAACAAGTATATGTTTTGAAAACAATAATGCTATTTTAAAATCCAACATTGGTAATTTAACAATTAGTCCAATCTCAACCCAACTTTAAAATAAAACAAATACGTGTATAAAAATTATATTTTTTTGTATAATTCAATTACAATTTCAACTTTGGGTTCGATCCATTTAAAAACAAAAATAGCATGACCGAACAAATCAAATCAATTTTATCGATTCATTTTTGGCTATGGCTAATTTCGATTCGGTTTTGGATTTTTAGAATTTCGGTTTATTCGATTTTGACTATTTCGATTCGGTTGAAACCAAGTAAACTGAACGCTCACCGGTACCTCTACCAAAGTCTCCGTTAGCAACAGAGAATTTTAGTTGGTTATTTAATTTATACCACAGAACTGAAATATAGACCACCAAAAATTGATTAGTTCCGGTAACTGAATTGATCAGTTAATAGGCTTTAACCAATGGACTAAAAAACCATGGAATGTCCATATTTATCTAGGACCAATCAATTTGGTACCAATTTTACTTTAACAATTTGATAATAATATATGTTTGTAGGCCTAGAGTATCGCCATCCAAGGGTAGGTCCTTGAGATATGGATCTCCTAATGCCAATATCTTATAATGTTCTATAATGTCAATGTAAATAGAGGGGACTGCATAAAATGTTAAGGTATCGGCATAAATTATTGGGCACTAGAAATCCTCATTATATCATGCAACCACCCTACGTGTATTGCATTATAGGACATTACAAAATTATGGCATTAGGGTATCCAACTCCCTGAGATACCAAAGATCACATAAGACAACCAATATGGTGAAAAATTAAGCGGATGAGCAAACCTACAGGTGCAATGAGTAAGATGAACATGATCCTACCGAAAACAACATGAGCGGGGACATTGGATCCCAAAAGCTAGGGTTAAAATTTTGGCAGTAGATAAAACACCATTGCAATTGCAGTTCAGGAAGGGGGTGGATGAGCAAACCTACAAGAGCAATGAATAAGATGACCATGATCCTACCGAAAACAACATGAACATGATATTGGATCCCAAAAACTAGGGTTAAAATAGTAGCAGTAGATAAAACACCATTGCAATTGCAGTTCGGAGAGAGAGAGAGAGAGAGAGAGAGAGAGAGAGATGGGGTGGGGTGGGGGGTGGGGGGGTTGGGTTTAACTAGCACAACAGTAACATTACAAGAATAAAACTCAACCTACTAGAAATATTTGTGTAGTTAAGTAGTTGGATGCAATTCTCCAACAAGGAATGTAAATTCTACTGCACACAATTAAAGTCAGTTATAGCTGTAGAAGACAAATAGAGCTAATACATTGATGCATATGGGATACAGAAACAGTCAGGGACGGACCATGATTCAGTGACGACGAAGGGGGCCAAGATCCTATACATACATTCTCTCAAGTTATACTGAAATTTTTAAAAGTTTTCAAAAGTTGGCCCCATATTCCCTATAGTAGGTCCACCCAGCTTACAGCAGTATATAAAGGAAACAGTTAGCTACAGATTGCAGTGGCTTTTCTTTTGAAGAATATACATACCCGCTCTGTATAGTGTGTGAATCCCTTCATAGAAAAGAAAGGAGCCAGGTCCAGCCACAACCATAATCCAGCCCCATGCCGTGCTGGCCCCCATTGTGTGCCATATGGCCAACAAAATCATAAATATGCCCTACATTTGGGTACACTCTAGGGACCATCAAGCCACTGTAAATAGGCCCCCCATGTGCAAACAACAGAATGTGGAATGGTCCCAAGTCTGTCAGAAAGTAAGTAGAGAGAGTACCTGTTTTAAGTAGGATCCAAATGCACAAAATATGCACCTCCACCGAAGATCATGCTTGGAGTGTCGACCCGGAGCAGTCAGCCAGACAGAAGGATCGAGCTAGTCAAGCACAAGTAAGGCACAACTTCATCCAGGCCCGAATTGTTTGATCCGCCAGCCCCTCTTCAACAAAATCCAAAAGCCAACATTATTTTTGTTCTACCTACCAATGAAAGTATACATTACCTAGTATTGAGTTTGTAGTTTCCAGTAGACACATACCTGATGATAATTATGGGGAGCTTGTGCCGGTGTAACCAATGCAAAAGTTTAAGGGGGTTTTATCAAAACAAATCTTTGCATAAACTGGATCAGGATATGATCCCTATACAGAATATATGTACCAGATCCAAATAATTTTAAGTACATTACACTATATAAGGATCCCATCTTGCATACATGTGGTGGCAATAGAGAATAAAGCAGCAAATGGGGAATTATTAAGCTATTCTACTCACGTCACACATGCCATGTTCTAAATCCATGGGGGTGTCACAAGTCCAGAAGAGAAGACAGCAATTCAAGGATCATGTGAAGGAGACATGCAAGACTTGGAATAAAATCCAAGTCTTACAGTGATTTATGTGAACTTCAAGTAGTGAGGTACAGATCAATGTGAGCAAGAGAGAACAGACATCTCACCAATTGGACATCTCACCAATTGGCACATGTGAGACCCCATTGGCATTACCAACACAGATGTATTCACATGTGATTACCATAGACATTCCCACCTGTGGGTGTCAACTCGTCCCATAATCCCATATTGCCATAATATATTGACCAATAGCCTAACCATTATTGCTGCTTTAGTTAAAGAAGCTGCAACTTAAACAAAGGATAATCAATGTGAACGGCCGTTTCGGATTCTGTGTCAACGGACGGCTCAGAATTCCTCCGAGATCAAACCAAATCTCCGCATTTATGACATGACAGTCTGTCAGAAGTGCCTATGTGGCTACGTATGTATACGGCACGTTAAGTCATGCGGCCGAAAAATGATTAACCATGCTTCTTATTCAAAGTATTTCAAACTTGACACTTTGAAAACTTTAAAGGAGGTCTTGTAGAAACATGAAAAATCTATAGTCATGCGGCTTATATACAGGCCGCATCCTCATGCTGAAGACAGGCCCATAGTCATCCCCCATGAGGCCTGGACAGACAAAGTGAGCATAGTCGCATAACACGCCCTCTGACGCGGCCTCCAAGGGTCTGCCACAGTTCCAATCTAACCACTTATGGCCCTAACTGCCTCAAAAAGTGTGAGAGAGATGGCAACACACCATCCGACAGAAAAGTCACGTCAGGCATTAATGAGTTCGTTAGAACACACAGAGCACGTATGCGGCTACATGACCCATGCAGCCTCGCCAACATGCGGCCAGAGTGTCTATTCGACCACGGCCCAAACGAGAGCACGTATGCGGCTACATGACCCATGCGGCCTCTTCAACATGTGGCTAGAGTGTCCATTCGACCAAGGCCCAAACGAGTACATTTATGCGGCTCGTCAACATGCGGCCTAGTTGTTGTGCGGCCTCCAGCTCACAAGATCTTCCCATTACAACTGCAGAAATCTTCGCACAGTTGGTGCTGACTACATGTCCTACTGACCAAGTCACGCCTACAACGGGTTGATAACAACTCCGAGATCTCATCAACAACATATCTCAACCAAAACCACATGACAATCTGCCATTGGCTTGCGGCAACAGTTGCAACCACATTCTTTGGAGGAGCCTTATGCGGCCACCAAACAGAGGCATATGCGGTACCCATAGCCCATCAGCACGATGGCTATAAATAGGAGCAATTTGAACGTTCTAAAGGGTCGGCTTTTTCTGCTTCAGAGAGAGACCGAACCAAAAGAGGCTAGCTGGTTATCTGCGAATCAACACTCAAGGGAGAGAGAAGAGCTTCCGCATCGGATCGTCCACGGAGTAAAGATAGTTGCTACACTCCTAACCCTGCAACGGCACCCCCAGAAAATAAATTTATACTTAGATTGTCTTCTAGGACTCTTCTTTGTACTCTCTTAGTTTGTTAATCAAATCTAGTTCTCTCAGTTCTCGTTTTGATATTAAATGGCAAACAATGACTCTGACTGATTATTCATAATCATGAGAATATTTGAAATTAACAATCCCCTCAAAAGAAGATAACAACCAATCTATGACTATTACTAATTATTTTTCTATTCTTCAGTCTTATGGAAATACAGGAAATGCACACAATCTAGAACTACATGGTCCAAAACATTTGCATTTGTTTCAAATATCAAGAATATAAAATGTTATACCATCTTCCAATTATAACAGAAGTATATGTGACGATAACAGGAGCAGAATCCTTGCACAAGGTGCATTCATGTATGAAAGAGCCACAATCTTCATTTTGTTCCAAGCATAGGAAAACCATATATACACTAAGAACATACCAAACAAGTTAACATCAAGAAGCTCACTTTGGGAAATCAACCTCCACTCCACATTCGAAGATAATTTGCATTGTAAGCAGCTAGACTCATTCATCAATTCACTATCAAGCTTGAAATAAGCTCAAGAACTAACTACAGGGAACAAAATACTTACTCCGCAGCCTTAGTTGCTTTTCTCCTCGACCTGCTGAAGGATTTGGAATTAGGCGAGGGCGAGAACTCGAACAGAATGACCGGAAGCTCCATCTCTCTCTTAAGTATCTTGACTATATTCCCACTATCCGGTCTCAGCTCCGGCAACTTCTGCAAGCACAGAAGAGCCAGGTTTATGCACAGGTTCGCCTGCTCCTTATCATAACAACCCTTCAATTTCTCGTCCATCAAATCCAGTACATTGCCGGAGCTCGCCAATTGCCGGCACCAGCTTATCAAATTTGCCCTTTCTAGTCTCATGGGTGACAATAACACGTGCAAGGGTCGTCTTCCTGAAACTATCACAAGTATCAAGATGCCAAAACTGTAGATATCCGACTTCTCCATCAGCCGCCCACAGAACCCGTGCTCAGGAGCGACGTACCCGACCGTACCTCTCATGCTAGTGGTCGTGCTGGTGAGCTCCCTGCTGAAGAGATCGCCACTCCACATCTCGCTCCCTGTCGACTTGTTCCTCCTCTTCTTCTTCTTCATTTTATGGGAGCTCGAGTCGACAATATTACTGCTGCTGCTGCTCTTTTGAAACCAATGTAGTCCTTTGCCAGACCTGCTCTTTCGGTTCATCTCGGCAAAGTACTCCTCTTTCCACCATTCCTTCGCCTTGGCATTCTTCTTCCTATCACCACCGATAGTCTTTTCTTTGTCCGCCAGTTCTTCTCCCTTGTCGTCGCCTTTGTGAATCTGGCTCCCAATCCAGTCCCTGACATAATCCCTGCTGCTGCTGACCTCCCCGCTCTGCTCCTGCTTCCACCACCAATCCTTGTCCTTCCCGCATTGTTTGTCCGCAGCTACTGCTGGCATAGCCGGAGAGCTCGACGCCAGCTCTCCGTCAACAACATTGCCATCGTCGTCGTCGTCGTCCAGCATGGCGATGGGGTTCGGCCGCATCTTCTTCTCGAGGTTCCTGCAGGAGCTCGCCACTGGAGGGGACGTGCCGGAGAGGTCCTGGCTGAGGAACTCCTCCTCCGCTGGGGGAGGGGCGGAGGAGGGGGTCTTGAAGCTGGCCAGTCCGAAGTCTGCGATCCTGGCACGGAAGGCGTGGTCGAGCAGGACGTTGCTGGGCTTGATGTCGCCGTGGACGACCGGCGGGTCGCACTGGGAATGCAGAAAGGCGAGGCCTTGGGCCACGTCGAGGATGATCTGGAACCTCTTCTCCCAAGAGAGGAGGCAGGTGGTTTGTTGGAAGAGGGCTCCTTGGAGGCTGCCATTGGACATGAAGTCGTAGACGAGGAGGAGCTTGCGGGTGCAGGAGTAGCCGAGGAGGGAGACTATGGAGGGGCTGGGGGGGAGGGAGGAGAGGACCGAGAGCTCGTTGTGGAAATCGTAAGTGGAAGTGGAAGTGGAAGTGGTAGTGAGTTTGATGGCGACGGACTTCCCGGAAGGGAGGAGGCCGAGGAAGACGGAGGCGGAGGCGCCGCGGCCGAGGAGGCGAGAAGGGCTGAAGTTGTCGGTGGCGGAGCAAAGGTGGCGGAAGGGGAAGACGGTGAGGGGGAGGAGAGGGCGGGGAGGGGAGGAGGGGAGGAGGAGGGATGTGGGGTTTCCATGGCGGCGATAGCGGCGGAGGAGGAAATAGAAGGAGAGGAGGAGTAGGAGGAGGAAGAAGAGGATTGAGGAGGAGAGGGTGATGGGGAGGTAATGGAGGTGGTGGGGAGGTAATGGGTGGTAGAGGGTAGGGGATGGGGATGGGGATGGGGATGGAGAAGAAAAAGAAGGGAGGAAGAAAGCGGGTCTTGAAGCCATTCAGTTGTGATGAGGGCAGAGGGAGAGGAGGGCATGATGGAGGGAAAGTAAGGGAGAGGAAGGGTTTTAGAAGAGTGGAGATATCGGAGCACAAATAATAATAATATTAATTTTTTGGTGGAGAGTTTTCTATAAATAAGTCCGCACAAACTAGCTTACTTTTTTGTTGGCCTAAAGATCTCTTACATTGATAGGTAAAGAGAATCAAGTAAGAGAAAATTAAGTCAGGTAAAGAAATAATCATGTTTGTTTTAAAGTTGGTTGTTTAGGAGGAAGAGTAATAAAAAATTAAGTAGAGGTTTGTTTAATTTTTTTTTGTTTGTTTTTTAATTTTTTAAATAGAAGGGTTAACGAGGAAAAAGTGGAAGGTTTTGTTTAAAAAGTCATAAATACACTCCATTTAACTCTTTTTTTCACTCAAAACCTCTAATCGAAGCAAGAGTTATCAAACATACCCCACTTAACTCTTCCTCTAATCCAAGTAAGATTTTATGAATTGACTCTCATTCCCCTCACTTAACTCTATCTCATTTAACCCTGCTTATTTTTTTTCCTCAATCCAAGCAGACCCTAGAGACTATCTCTTTATTTCTAAATAAAAAAAAATAAAAAATAAAAATCTCGCAACGGTTGTTTCTATTCCAATTTTCACCTTACATGGTACATGATATAGGATAAAAAAAATTTATAAGGGTTTATACTTTCATAGAAACTCTCCATCTCTTATAGAATTTAATATTGGGTCATTCTTTCAAACTAAATTATTAAATTGAACTTTTTACTTTCTGCCACATCTAATAGAAATTGAGAACTATTAGAGAGTATATTTTGTGCAATTTCTATGGAGAAACTCTGCCGACTAGGATATAAATTTTCTTAAAGTGTAATGACAAGTAAGATAGAAACTCAATTTTATAAATCCCTTTTGGAGATAGCCTTAGTGTTTAGACTCTGAATTTTATACCAACTTAGAGTTTAAGTCATGACATGTCTAATTAAAAATTTTGGGTCCTGAATTTTTATTCTATTTTATTTTTCTTTCCATTATACCCTACTTTCCAATATGTGTTGGTTGTTGTCTTTATACTCATGTTAAGGGTCCAAACTTTTAAATTGGACATGTCAGAACTCCAACTCTAAATTGCTATAAAATTCAGGATCCAAACCATAATTAGTCCTATTTTTTTAATTTAAGAATTTGAAGCTTCGCACAACATGTCTAATAGCCACAATATGAATTATCAGTAGATGCCCATTCTTGATTCTTGTTAAATCATCAGCAACAATGAAAGAGGTCTAAGGATTTGGATTAGCTGATGTTTGATTTAGGACCTTCGTATGCTTCTTGGTGTTGAGAACGAAACAAAAAAATTGATCCCTCAAACTAAGAAGTTGCGAGAGAACCGAAGAAAAATATACGAAAACTAAATCGTCAAAATCACACAAAAGCCAAACGCAAACAGATAGATTTTTAGGTAGAAATACTAAATGGAAAGAATTATGGAACGATAGGAGTACAATCCTAAAAAGCCTCCACTATTGTAAACCCCCAGAAATTTTAGGATTTTAAAAACAAATTTTTGAAAATTTTCTCGAATTTTTAACTAATTAAAATCAAGGTATTCTGGTTTAAATAATTTTAAATGATTTTATTAAATATTAAAATATTATAAAAATAATATTTTTGGGTGTAAAATAAAATATTAGACATAGGTTAATTTTTCTGGAATTTATTGGACCCCAGAACTATTTTTTAAAGACCAAAAAAATTAATATTTTTATTAAACCTAAAATAAACCCGGTTTAATGAACCGAACCAACCCAAACCGGACCGACCCAACTGAACCAATACCCAAACCCTAGCGGGTCAGGTCGAATCTGAACCCGCTAACCCGACCCGCTACAACCCGACCCATAATTTATTGGATTAGATCCGGATCCTAAAACCCGACCAAAAACCCGCAACCCTACCCGTTACTCTACCAATCCCTAACCCCCGATTGTGCGATTTCTCCGACCGTTTTCCCGCCAACTCTGCCGCGTCTCTCCGCCATCCGTAACCGTCCAACGGCCGTCCACCGAGACCCGCTCGCCTCCCCGACCCCTCGGTTAGCCTCCCCGCCGACCTCTCCCCTCCTTGTAACGGCCGGCGGCCCTCACTATATAAACACAGCACCTCACCCTCCCCAAACCATCACCGCCATCGCCGTCTTCACCACGAACTCCGCCGCACCCAGCTACCCCGGCGACGACCTCGCCGCTCCTCCGTTGCTTCACCCTCGCCGTGACCCGAGCCCCGGCCACTCCGCTGTCACCGCCTCAACTTCCCAGAGTTTCCCCGACCCCTTCGGTCACCGCTGTCAAGCCCCGATCTCCCGCAGGCAATCGGCCGTTCCCGCTAGGCGGAAATCACCCTCGCTAGTGCTCCCGCGGAACGAACGCTTGACCCATCCGGGCGTGATGCCGCACGAGCGTGAACCACGCCCGTGCAAGGCCATGATTCATTGGCTGGCGGTAAGAGTTCTAAGCCACAGTGTCGCACAGATTGTCCGAGTGCAGCGGAATCATGAACGCATAGCGATTTGGTAACAGGTTCACTGAGTCGACAATATAGCGAAAGCATTGAAACACAAGTTTAAAGTAAAGCAACTCTTTTATTGATATTAACATGTGTTACAGGCAGCGTATAGCCGAGATTACAAATCGCTCAAGCCTCTCTCACTGAAACACTAAAAGCGTGCCAAGTGGCTACAACTGTGAAATGATTGTACATGCGATGTCCAGACGAGTTCGAGCTATGTTCCAACATTATGTCTTGTATATGTGCTTCTGTCCCGGATGCACCGTTGTAAGGCTTCAGAGGGAACTCCTGGCCTTAGCACGCACGAAGGAGGCATCCACACCGAACGAGGTTCTCTCGCACCCTGCACACAAACTGGTGGATTATTAGTACATTGAATGCACTGGTGGGGAAGCTACTCGCCTGCTCGACAAATCCAAACACGTAATATAAGTTTCGTGCAACAACTATTAAGTTATCTTTCTAGTTGCCTTAGGATCAGTTTCATGCAGGTATTGAATAGCCTAACGTGTCGGGCAGTGCACCGTGCAACATGAGAGGAAACACGGCGAGACTTACCAACTTACCATCTCCTTTCCTGTCCAAGGCAAACATTGAGGCAAACATTGTTAATTCAAGCACGGGCATGTATAACACTCAGGAGGCATAGCATATGCAAACACGAGGGTCGTTTTATAACATGATCGTTCATGTGTTCAGTTGATGCGATGCAATGACTCGCACGCGGGTAGCCGCTAAGCGAGGATGTCTTATCTATATGAACACGGTCGCTGGCAAAGCCATTATGGACGTAGTCGAGGACAAGGATAGCATGCTACGAGAGTACACGAGGCACACGAATATGATGCATTGCAAGCTATCCTCCCTGAACACGAGACTACACACGAGCTCCATCCGGACCGGATCGGCCCCAGTGCCCCGGTGACCGTCCGTGGAACTAGTCCGCGACATGCACTTTCTTTTGGGTCTTTCAATTATCACGAGATACACGAGAACATGAGAACACGCGTGCACTAGAACACGAGAACACGAGAACACGAGTGCATGGGAACACGAGTACACGGGATACTTGAATCATGATTCTGTACAGTGAATATCTTGCCTTGATGCATTCCCCTGGTTTGGGGCTGCCTGGTGACCAGACGGTCCCGGATACTTGTAGGGTCAAACATGCATGGAACGACTACTTAGTAGTCTCCCGGAGTTGGATGAAAACAAGGCAACATTCAAGCAGACAAGCATACGTTTCTAAGGAACATAAGCAGGCACGTTGCTCGGACCCGAAGGTAAGCCGAGAGTTGAAACCGTTAAGGGGCTTAGCATGCGAGGGTCTGAACATATATAAGCAGTATTTTATTTCCATGTTCTAGCAAGCAATATGAGTTGGGATTATTCCCTTAGCTAGGTGCGTTGGATTTATTAGCATGCAGGGGTGATTCACCTAGCGACTAGCATGAATATTCCAGATTTTATGTGTGCTGGCTAAGCAAAGACAAGTTCACCGTAGCCACCCACCTTAGCGATGATTCGCCTCGGTAGAGCGATACGCCTGAGCGAGCCTCTGAAAGCCTAAGATAAATTCCTGTAGGGGCAAGTCTGGATATCCTTTGCATTCTCGTTGAGGCAAAGCGGGTCGGGACAGCTGCACTATTGCCGTTTGAAACTGCAGTCCGCTTGAGCGGAACAGGGTGTTACAACCGCCTCCCCGACGGCGACGAGCCCGACCTCCGATGATGCCTCCTCGCAGCAGCCGTCAACCCCACCATAACCCCCAACAGTCGCAGTACCCCGCCAGCCACCGAGCTCCGCCGTGCCGCGTCGCGCCACCTCGCAGAAACGCGTAAATTCAGTCATCTTTGGCGCCCTGTTCAGGTAAGGATTTCTTTCTCCTCACTGTCTTATTTTTCCAACCATCTGCTATAACGTGTAGATTGCGTGACCCTCTTGAACCCCGTATAATTCGTTCGGGGTTTTGCGTCCTGTGGAGATCGCAAACTGCGACGCAAAATCAGGAAAATAAATACCCTGATTTCCTCGGAACTGGGTGCGCCCCGCTAAACAGGATGACTTGGTCGTGTGCGGACTTCATCGAAAGGTACGCACCATTAATACGTACATGTGAGATTTTGTAAAAGTTGATTTGGATGTGCGTGCACACCGGAATCAATGCGTATCCGTCGACAACATCCCGTATCGGCCCTGTTCTAGAACTCGTTGTAACTTCGTGTACGCTCGTCGTATCGAAACGAAACTTGTACCATCGGACTCGTAGTAATATGCTGGTCCTGTGACCCAAGTTTGGTTCGATTCTGAGAACGTTGACAAAATCGCGTATCGTGGGTCTTACGACTCCACTTGACGGGTGATTTTGTGATCGGCTCATCGGAATCTAGTTCTGGACATTCCATCGGGTTCGTATCGTTGTTCTGGACTTGTAAACACTAAGTTTAATGAATTTAGAGAACACTGTCTCTGACATATTTTTCGGTACGAAGCGGGCCACATGTGGACCCCGCTTTGACCCAAAACTGTCACTTTTGCCCCTGTGTCCAAATTGGACTTATGAACAGGCAATTCTAGCTATTTGATATTTTCTGAACCTGATGGTAGTATTCATTTCAGCATTTGGAGGAGTACCTGCATATCCCGCTGATACCAGAGCAGTAGTTGGGGCCAGAACCCCAGGCAAGTGTACCTTGCCATACTTGCATCATTTGTTTATATTATTCTCTTGATTTATTACTGTAATATCTCTGTCCAACCTAGAACCGTGTGACATTAATTAGCGTCCAAATAATATTCAGGTGTCAACACCGTACGCGAAAGTAACGTTACCTAGACATGGATATCGAGATCCTATACATTCTCGTGCTTGCCTTATCAAGTACGTCATACCCAGGACATATGACACTATTCATGAGACATAATCTTCCTGAGATATTCATGGTGATTTTGTATAGGTTACAATTTTCATGACATATACTTTATTCACCTGCTTAGATCTTATTATCACTTGCTGTATTAGATATGATCTTGCGTGTTATGGACATGAGACGTGTGATTACATTGGGTGGGGAGAGACACACAGACTACAGGCTGATTTATATATATATTTATTATTGTGAGGCCTTAGAATTTATATCAGAGCTAGGCACTCTACTAGTGATATCACTGCTATCGGCTCCCCGACGCCGAGCTTGTAGTGGTCTCAGCCTGAGTTCTAGTGATGCTCTCATCTTGCATATCACTTAGCTGGTTACATAGTTTACCCTATTGTTTTATATATTATTGTACTACATTTATTATGGCTTGAGTTATTCTTGTACCTTTCTATGTCCCCTGAGGACCTGGATCCGGATTATATCCCCAGGAATAGCAGAGGAGATCTATCCCGAGGTATACGGGATAGGAGCATTAGTAGGAGCAGAAGCAGGAACAGGTGCATACATTGGAGCAGTACCAGAAACCGAGGACGAGGTGATTGCCGAGGATTTCTTCTGATTATATGCTTTATTCATACTCATTATTTGCTATTGTTATACTCTTTATTTCTTGTCTATTGACTATTATATCAGACTTATTATCGGGTTGTTCCCTGATATATATTTTATTGAGACATTGATGTTGATTTATATTTTATATTGATGTATTCATTTCTGTGGATGAGATTAGTATATTAGACCCTTACTGTTGTTTTACAACTTAAGTACACCCTGATGGGTCCATTAAATTGGGTTGCCCATCGGTGTGTGCTGCTGGCTATTGCCACGTGTCTAGTCCCTTGATATTTTGGGACTGGGACGTGACATGATTTTTGTGGTGGCCCATCCAAGTCTACGACTAAATTGTTCGGTTTCAACTTAGGGACCGAGCAAGCCTGCAATAAGGATTGGATAAGTTATAAAATCTCATCCACTTGATTGAATCGTTCTTGATCTCTATCGGATTCGAATTTCTTGACATGCATCCTGCCTTGATTTTCTGTACGCCTCTTATAGTTTATTTTGGATGCAGAGTAATAGATCCATGAGCAAACGACGAGATTCCTGCAGGATCACCATAAGGTGCTGTGGTAACCAATGAAGATGAAGTAACACTATTGGATGGAGGTCAATCAATACACCAAAGTAGTCAAGCAAATCAGCATGCCTCGAGAATCCAGCAAGATGATATTCCGCTACAGTTTACTCCACCAATGCCCGTATTCCCACAAGGGCGGGCTATGGACGGACAACATATATTTTAAATGATCTATGCAATTATGTAAGCCCAACAACAATTTCAACAAGAGGCTCTGCGTCATAGCCTAGTAATCGCACTGGAGAAGGCGAATCTACCAGCACGACGGCCAACGACAGGATCTATCACCGATTTTTGCCAGCTGAAGCCTCGTACCTTTTCTGGCAAGGAGGAGCCCACTGAAGTTTATGAGTGGCTCACAAACACTCAACATCAATTATAAGCAGCTGAGCTTCCAAGGGAACGCTGGATGACTGCCGTCCGGATGCAGTTGACGGGCAATGCATATCACTGGTGGCTATCTGAGGAGATACGGCTCGGACCAAACCGAGTCACTTGGGAAGAGTTCTCTAGACTCTTTCAGGAGATATACATTCCAACTATTGCTCGATCAGAACTTTGGGACAAGTTCAATCGCCTCACTCAAGATAGTATGACAGTGGAAGAATACAATGCGGAGTTAATTCGTCTGAGTCGCTTCGCCCCTACCTTGATCCTGACAGAAGAGGAGAAGGCTGAAAAGTTCTTCGACGGATTAAACTTTGAGCTATAAAGATTAATCGGATCCGTTGTACCTACTTCTTACTCGGACGTTCTTGCTGCAGCCCGACGCATGGAGCGCGTCACCAGGAAAGGATCCAGCCTGAAAGGCCATATTTACCAACACCAACCAGAGCATCATAAGAGGAGTCTGCAAAGCGTCAATAGATAAATCCACCACCGAGAGCAGCACCAGGAGCCTCATTCCTTTCTACTTGTCACTACTGTGGCAAGGTAGGCCATATTGAGAGAGAGTGCAGACGCAAGTTGAGAATATGCTTGATTTACGGATCCAGACAATACTTAGCCAGAGATTGCACAACACATCAAGGAGAAACACCGATGATTCACCGAGAAGCCTTACCAGCACCGGGAGGATATCAGTCGAGGCCACCCTTGGTATCACAAGCAGCACTCTTCTGGCAGGCCCAACAACAGCAGAGGTCACCTTCACAAGTACGCGGACAAGCTTTTGCGATGACCTTGGAGGACGCACAGACTCATGGAGTAACAAATACGCGTAAGTTATTCATAGATGCATTGCTTTAGATCGTGCCTGTTAGTTCGTGACCTTAGCCTTAAACCTGGTATTTTGAACTTGTTAATAATTGATAACCTAGTTTTTTTTTTCTAAATGCTGTAGTTTTCTCTAACCAGATTTCCTTTACTCTTGAATTACCTAATTTTCATTGTTTAGGGAAAAATTTTATTCATTCCCTATGTGTTTTGCTTAAACCCTCATCCTTCGAATTCTCCTTGATCATGATTCTTTGATTGTGTCGTGCTTCAAACCTGTTTTGTAAACCGTGTCATCTCTTCTGACCGGTTATGTTTTGTTATTCTTTGATTGCGAGGATGCAATCCTCTTAAGGGGGGTAGATTGTAAACCCCCAGATTTTTTAGAATTTTAAAAACAAATTTTCAGAATTTTTTTAAAATTTTTAACTAATTAAAATCAAGGTATTCTGGTATTAAATAATTTTAAATATTTTTATTATATATTAAAATATTATGAAAATAATATTTTTGGGTGTAAAATAAAATATTAGACATAGGGTAATTTTTTTGAAATTTATTGGACCCCCGAACTAATTTTTAAAGACCAAAAATTAATATTTTTATTAAACCCAAAATAAACCAAGTTTAATGAACCGAACCAACCCAAATCGGACCGATCCAACTGAACCAATACCCAATCCCTAGCGGATTGGGTCGGATCTGAACCCGCTAACCCGACCCGCTATAACCCGACCCGCTATA
Source organism: Iris macrosiphon (assembly GCA_036927795.1). Taxonomy (NCBI): domain Eukaryota; kingdom Viridiplantae; phylum Streptophyta; class Magnoliopsida; order Asparagales; family Iridaceae; genus Iris; species Iris macrosiphon. The sequence goes on from JAYESA010000448.1 coordinate 133,919, forward strand.
ACCCGACCCTTAATTTATTAGATTAGATCCGGATCCTAAAACCCGACCCGAAACCCGCAACCTTACCCGTTACTGTAGCAATCCCTAACCCCCGATTGTGCGATTTCTTCAACCGTTTCCCCGCCGACTCTGTCGAGTCTCTCCGCCATCCGTAATCGCCCAACGGCCGTCCACCGAGACCCGCTCGCCTCCCCGACCCCTCGGTTAGCCTCTCCGCCGACCTCTCCCCTCCTTGTAACGGTCGGCGGCCCTCACTATATAAACCCAGCACCTCATCCTCCCCAAACCATCACCGCCATCACCGTCTTCACCACGAACTCTGCCATACCCAGCTACCCAAGCGACGACCTCGCCGCTCCTCCGCTGCTTCACCCTCACCGTGACCCGAGCCCCGGCCACCCCGTTGTCACCGCCTCCACTTCCCAGAGTTTCCTCGACCCCTTCGGTCACCGCCTCCCCGACGGCGACAAGCCCGACCTCCGGCGATGCCTCCCTGTAGCAGCCGTCAACCCCACCACAACCCCCAGCAGTCGCAGCAGCCCGTCGGCCACCGAGCTCAGCCGTGCCGGATCGCGCCACCTCGCAAAAACGCGTAAATTCAGTCATCTTTGGCGGCATGTTCAGGTGAGAATTTCTCTCTCCTTGTTGTCTCATTTTTTGAACCGTTTGCTGTGACGCATAGACTGCCTGAACCTCTCGAACCCCGTGTAATTCGTTCTGGGTATCGCGTCCTGTGGCGATCGCAAACTACGACGCAAAATCAGGAAAATAAATACCCTTATTTTCCCAGAACTCGGTGTGACCCGCTAAACGGGACAACTTGGTCGTGTGCGAACTTCAACGAAAGGTGCGCGCCGATAATACGGACGTGTAAAATTTTGCGAAAGTTGATTTAGATGTGCGTGCACACCGAAATCAACGCGTATCTGTCGACAACACCCCGTATCGGCCCAATTCTGGAACTTATTGTAACTTTGTATACGCTCGTCGTATCAAAACGAAACTTGTGCCACCGAACTCGTAGCAATACGCTGGTCATGTGACCCAAGTTTGGCTCGATTCTGAGAACGTTGACAAAATCGCATATCGTGGGCCCCACGGCTCCACTTGATGAACGATTTTGTGATCGGCTCATCGAAATCCAGTTCTGGACACTCCGTAGGGTTCGTATCATCATTCTAGACTTGTAGACACTAAGTTTGACAAATTTGGAGAATATTGTCTCTGACACGTTTTTTGGTACGAAGCGGGCCACGTGTAGACCTTGCTTTGACAAAAAACTGTCACTTTTGCCCCTGTGTCCAAATTGGACTCATGAACAGGCAATTCTAGCTATTTGATATCTTCTGAACCTGATGGTAGTATTTATTTTAGTATTCGGAGGAGTACCTACAGATCCCGCTGATACCAGAGCAGCAGTTGGACTCAGAACTTCAGGCAAGTGTACCTTGCCATACTTGCAGCATTTGTTTATACTATTCTCTTGATTTATTACTGTAATATCTCTGTTCAACCTAGGACCGTATGACATTACTTAGGGTCCGAATAATATTTGGGTGTCAACAACGTACACGGCGTTGTGTAACGTCACCTAGACATGGATATTGAGACCATATACATTATCGTGCTTGCCTTATCAAGTACGTCATACCTCAGGACACCTGATACTATTCATGAGACAAAATCTTCCTGAGATATTCATGGTGATTCTGTATAGGTTATAGGTTTCATGACATATACTTTATTTACCTGCTTAGATCTCATTATGACTTGCTGTATTAGATATGATCTTGCGTGTCATGGACATGAGACGTACGATTATATTGGATGGGGAGAGACACACAGACTACAGGCTAATTTATATATATATTTATTATTGTGAGGCCTTAGACTCTACATCAGAGCTAGGCACTCTACTAGTGATATCACTGCTACCGGCTCCCCGACACCGAGCTTATAGTGGTCTCAACCTGAGTTCTAGTGATGCTCTCATCTTGTATATCACTTAGCTGGTTACATAGTTTACCCTATTATTTCATTTATTATTGCATTGTATTTATTATTGCTTGAGTTATTCTTGTACCTTGCTATGTCCCCTGAGGACCTGGATCCGAATTATGTCCCCAGAAATAGCAGAGGTGATCTATCCCTAGGTATACGGTACATGAGCATTAGCAGGAGAAGAAGCAGGAACAAGTGCATACATTGGAGCAGTACCAGAAACCGAGGATGAGGTGATTGCCGAGGATTTCTTCTGAGTATATGCTTTATCCATACTCAGTATTTGCTGTTGTTATACTCTTTATTTCTTGTCTATTGACTATTGTATCAGACTTATTATCGGGTTGTTCCTCGATATATATTTTATTGAGACATTGATGTTGATTTATATTTCCTATTGATGTATTCATTTCTATGGATGAGATTAGTATATTAGACCCTTACTGTTGTTTTACAGCTTAAGTACACCCTGATGGGTGCATTAAATTGGGTTGTCCATCGGTGTGTGCTGTTAGTCATTGCCACAGTCTAGTCCCTTGATATTTTGGGACTGGGGCATGACATCTATTAGGAAAAGAAAGTACACCGACTCCTTACAGACTTCTCGCCAATCCAAAACGGATCACCACAATTACTCAGAAGAAGAAAACTTGATTACTGACTCCGAAGAACAAAAGATGACGAGAAAGAATTATCCGAAATGATCTCTCCTTCACAATAGCCTTCAATCCCCTTTCTCTCTTCTAAAAGTTATAAAGCTCTTACTTGTAATAAATTATGGTTAGGAAATACATGTATATAATCCCCTCAATCCCACAACCAATATGGATTATCAGATATGATCCACCGGTGTATAAAACATATCAGATCTTGCATAGCCTCAACAAAACTGTCACTTCCTGTTCCTAATATACGTATTTGGAGCGTAATTATTTTCTTGCTAGCGTAGTTATACGTTGTAGAGAGACTAGACCCATTCTTTGGTTCACTTGCCTCTTGGTTTATTTGTTTGGTTTGGTTTTATCATGGGTTGAACCCATGGTCCAAACCTCAAACCCTCAATATATAACCCAACTTTACTCTCTCTCCTCTCATTTTTTTCTCTTCCATTCTCTTTCTTAGGTTTTCCTCTCCCCCTCCATAGGCAAGTACATCTTGCAAGAAATAGAAAAATCTTTTATATTTTTGTTCTATTATGTTCCTTATATGATTCTTTATGCATTTAGAACTTGGTATTTTTGGATTTGGTGGATGGATTAGTGTAGATCTAAGTTTTAAGGTTTAGGGTTTCTTGGTGTTCTTGAGTATTCTTGGGTTTTGATCTTTTAAAACTTAATATTTTTGAAAACACTTTATTCTATATTGATGAGCACTTGATTTTGAGTAGTTTAGAACTCTACTTTGCTGGATTTGGACATCATTTGAGGTTTCTATGAAAGAAATAAAATCTTATTTTCGAGCCTTTTGCCATGGCTGAAAAGCTGCTGCTTTGTGGAGACGAATGAGCGCTATACGGCACAAAGTGCTATGAGGCCTGGACTTCTCGTCTCGAGTCAGCATGCGGCCAACCCTGTTGGACCTATGACTGAATTTGCACATGCGCCCTTGGCTAATTGCATGAACTTGAATAAATAAAATTTTACTAAGTCCTAAAGATTTCTTGCGGCCAAGTATGTATGCAGCCAAGAGGAGTATGCGGCCAGGGGCTATGCGTCCCTCTCCTTCTGGACGCATAACTTCTGACTGACTTGGCACGACTTTTCATAATTTATCTTTTCTTCTGACACATTTTTATCATATGTCACATCAGTCACTTTTCTGACTTGACTTGACTTGCATTTATTGTTTGTCATATTACACGTTTTCCAAATAGTGGACTTTGCTCTGTCTATGTGGCCTTGATTTTATGCGGCATTGACCATATGCGGCCTCGATGACTATGCGGCACCTTGCTTTGCACCTTTCTCCTATGCGCTATTGTTTCTTACTCACTTTGGTCACTTGCTTGGTTTAATGTGGATATTGATTGAACGATTGTGATGCTACGTATTAACTTAGAAATGACTTGTATGACCCAGATGTGACCATGTGCTAAATGACTAAGCACCTGGCATGAGCCTGTAGATATAGCCCTACATGTACTTACTAGCTGATTAGGCTACTTCCCTTGGATCACTTTATTATACGTTGGACAGAATAAGGGGCGTAGTTCAACTCGAGGGAGGGTCTGCAATCTCGGTCCTTGTTTGGTTTAAGGATTATGGATCTGATCTCGAAGGATTCTCGCACTACTCTTATTTATCTATCGATATAATAGAGTGGCAAATTATTGTGATCATTATTTTCTTATCCATAACCTTGATATTGGAACTTGTTCCTGCCCTGACTATTATATTTGTGCTGATACCCTTGATCGCACTAAGAGTGCTACTTGATATATAGTGAGCCGTCGTGCCACACACACTTGCTATATGATATACATAATTATTTTCTTGCACGTATCTGGTAGTTGAACAGTGACTTTAGCCGTGGCTAGATAACATTGATTGTTGCATCACACTTGGGTGAATCCAGATTTAAGAGACAATATGGATTCGTATCAAGAGTGTCCGTACTTAAAAAATAATATTTAGGAAGGAATGTTCATGTGACCACGACATGAGATTCTAAATCACCTAGGGTTAACTAGGCAACTTAATTTGTAGAGCATTGGAAGGGAACGGTATCTCGAGATCGTGTATGTTGAACCACCCTAAGTTAGTTCAGAGTAAAGGCTGGCCACCACGGATACTGTATATCATCCGCATTAGTGGAGTGTAGTATCTGACTTAATTATAAGCCGAGCCAGTGTCTTCTTATAGAAAGTCTGGAACCGCTACTGATCATTAATTTAGCTCAGGGCCATTGAAAGGGACCGGTGCATCATTTATTATTGCTTGTATATTATTGGTTCAGCCAGCCCTGCTCGATTATGGCATGATCTAAGGATACTTATATATTGTATTACTGGGATAACCCAGAGATTATATATCAAGCCGTAACACATATTTGGTCGATTAAATCTGTTTTAGTTAGAGAAGTGGATCGTTGCACCATGAAAGTTCAACTCATGTCCTTGTTTGGTTGTTGAGTTATGTTGTTGTGTTACAATGGGACACGAATCAAAGCTACTTATAATCACTATATTATTTTACTTAATACTGTATCCATGCTTGTGTATTGTGTCTTCTGTTGAGTAGAATTAGGGACATAGACTGTCGTGGCATGATAGTTTAACTCATGTCCTTGTTTGGTTATTGGATTGCGCTACTGTGTTTTGATAGCATGTGGACTGAAACTACGACACAGAGTTATTCTAGCTGGACCATAATCAAGGAACGTATTCTATCTTGATGTGATGTGGCACTTTCTGTCCTTATTTGGTAATGGGGTATCGTGTCATGTCATGGATGGGACATATGCCATTGATTGTTGGTTTAAGATGTCATGCTATAGGACTGGATTTTATTTCTTCATTTCGTGCTTCCTTCGTGGTACTTGCTATTTGGGGTCTGATCCTACTGGTTTTGCATGGCCAGGTTTATAGCCAGCACTAGAGGATCAAGCGTATCTCTTCCTTTCTGATGGCACGCACCAGAAGAATGGTTGCTGAGGGTCACGAGTGGGTTACTTTATTCACTACTCGTCTTTTATAAACTATGATCTTTTGGGCGTTTAGCCAACCGATACCTGTTAGTCGGACAATCTGGACACTAGTTCCCTACATGACTGTAATATATTCAGACTGCAGCTGACTCGCTGTCATGTATACTTTTGATGGTATATCTAGCATATCACTCGTAATTGCTAGATCTCTAGAATATTTTGATGTGGCGTTGGGGACGTCTTACTGCTTATTCTAAAATATTCTATTTTATTGCTACTTGTTTGAATGATTGAGATATAGAAGTTCTTGACCCTAGAAGACTTGATTGTAGTATGCACCCCCTTATCTCTAGACAACCTTAACACATTGCGGGTTACTTCTGCATTCCGCGAGGTATGGCTGGCTGAGTTATTCTGTGACAACCTATTTTTTTAAATTTTAATAAATAAATAAATAAATAAATTTTTTGGTAATTTTTAATTAATTATTAAAAATATCCTTCATGGATTAATATTTTTATGTATTAAACTAATTATTAAAATATTATAAAAATTATATTTTTGGGTGTATATTCAATTATTGGATGTTGTGTAATTTTTCTGAAATTATAATTGTAGTATGCACCCCCTTATCTCAAAAACTCTTTTTTAATTAGCTAAAACTCCAGATTTAATTAAACCAGAATTAAACCGGATTAAACCGGAATGCACCAGCTGAACCGGACTAAACCGGAACCAAACTAACCCAGACCCAAACCTTAAACCCTATTGAACCGAACCCATCCTAACGGGTCGGGTCCTACCCAACTCGACCCGACCCGATCCGACCCGACCCTATACCCTGAAACCCATCCCCCACGATCTCCCTCACCCCGACACCGCCGGCCACGATCCCCCGATCCCGACGGCGTGCCCCATGACCCCCGCCCCTCCGCGACCACGTTCTCCCCCGCTCCGGCCTCCCCGCTCCACCGCCTCCCCTTTCTTCTCCTATTTAAACCCCTTCTCGAGCCCTAAAACCACCGCCACCGCCATCACCATCACCGCCAACCCTCGCCCCGACTCTGTCAGCCCACCCCGACGCCCCCGCCAACGTCCCCGTCCGCCGTCGATGACTCCCACAACCTCCCCGAGCACCCGCCGCAGCCACAGGAACCGCCGCCGCCGTGCCCCGCCGTGGACACGCCCCTCCACGAGCAACGAGGTATACCCCTTGCCGCTCGCATAACTCCCTGTACGTTAATCCGATTTTCATTCTGTCGAATCGTTCTTGTAGACCTCGTGACCCTCTCAAAACTCGTACAACTCGTTCTAGGTATGGCATCCTGTGTCGGTCGCAAACCGCGACACAAAAATAGGAAAAATAATCTTATTTCTGAAAATTCAAAAATTATCCCGAACTCACAAGTTCATGGCCGATTTACTCCCAACCTGTTTGTTATTTGTAAATTCTTTTTGAAGAGTAATTTAGACCATATAACCAAGTTTTAAAATCCTGTATTAGTTTAATTTATTTTGTTGTGTGTTGTATTTTATTCGCGGGTAAAATTGACAAAAAACTTGGTTATTTAAAACCCAATTATTTTTGGAACTGGGTGCGCCCCACTAAACGAGGCAATTTGGTCACGTGCGAATTTTACCAAAAGGTGCGGACCGTTAATACGGACGTGTGGGTTTTCACGGAAGTTGATTTGGATGTCCGTGCACACCAAAATCAACGCGTATCCGTCGACAATGCCCCGTATTGGTCCTGTTCTGAAACTTATTGTAACTTTATGGGTGCTCATTGTTTGGCAATGAAACTTGCGCCATCAGGTTCGTAGCATTACGCTGGTCCTGTGACCCAAGTTTGGTTCAATTCTGAGAACGTTGACAAAATTCCGTATCGTGGGCCCCATGGCTCAACTTGACGGGCGATTTTGTGATCGGCTGATCAGAATCCAGTTCTGGACTTTTCGTTCGGTTCGTATTGTCGTTCTGGACTTGTAGACACTAAGTTTGACAAATTTGGAGAACTTTATCTCTGGCACATTTTTCGGTACGAAGTGGGCCACTTGTGGACCCCGCTTTGACCAGAAACTGTCAATTCTGCCCGTGTCCAATTTGGACTTATGGATAGTCAATCCTAGCTATTTTATATCTTATATGAATGATGATAATGTTTGTTTCAGCATTCGGAGGTGTTCCTGAAGATTCCACGTACACCGGAGCAACTGAAGGAGTCCAAACCCCAGGCAAGTGTACCTTGCCAAACTTGTAGTAGTTATCTGATATTGTTCTTAAGTTATATATATATATATATATATATATATATATATATATATATATATATATATATATATATATATATATATATATACTTCTGTGATGTACATATTTAATCCAGGACCGTGAGACGTTGCTTAACGTCCGAATAATATTCGGGTGTCGACGCCGTACGCGGAGTCGTGTAACATCACCTAGAGAGTTGATATTATGAACCTATATTTGCGTGCTTACTTTATCAAGTACGTCATACCATAGGACACTTGACACTATTCATGGAATAAAATCTTCCTAAGATATTCATGGTGATTCTGTATAGGCTACAGGATTCGTGACATAGATATTACATATGCTTAACTATCATTATGACTAGCTGCATCAGTTAGAGGTCATGATCTTGTATGACATGGACATGAGATATCGTGGACATGAGACGTGTGATTACATTAGGTGGAGAAAGATACACAAGCTACAGACTGATTATATATATATATATATATTTATTATTGTGAGGCCGTAGACTCTACATCAGAGCTAGGCACTCTACTAGTGATATTACTGCTACCGGCTCCCCGACACAGAGCTGGTAGTGGTCTCAGCCTGAGTACTAGTGATGCTCTCATTTGCATATCACATAGTTGGTTACCTAGTTTATCCTATTGATTCATTTTATATACTGCATTTATTTTGGCATGTTGTTTCCTGTACCTTGATACGTTCCTCTGAGGACCTGGTCCCTTGCCTATTTTATAGCATAGACCGTTGTGGAGCCTGCCCGGAGTTGCTGATGTGTATTAATTTATCTTGCAGGAATTGGTGCCAGGTACATATATCATTTCTTCCGAAGTCATGGTTATTATTTATATTGTTTATTTATTTGCTGATATAGCCGAGTTTTATAGACTTATATTCCTTCTCGAGTCTATTCGAGCTTATGGGTTATTGGCGGCCAACTTTAGCATATGTAGCACATTCTTGTATATTCTGATCGTTGTGGATTGAGATATAGATATTCATAGTTACTTGATTATATAGGTAGTGACCATTATAGTACAACTTATACGTATTCTAATCGGACCGGAGTCTGGTCGAATGCGTAGCTTGCATGTTACGTATTCCTAGTCCTACGTATTTTGGAACTGGGGTGTGACATATTTTTGTGGTGGCCCATGCATGTCCTGATTAAATTATTTCAGTTACTTTTCGGTACTGAGCGAGCCTGTAATCAAAGTTAGCAGTGTTAGCATCTTAATCCACAACTGACTTGAAAATTCTTTAGCATTTGATTATCGCCCTTGGACTTAATAATTGTACTATTTTAATCCTCTCGATATCATTATTATTGTTTATCATCTCTTCCTATTTCGGAGAGATGATTGTTCGTGCATGGTGTTTCCTCCAGAAGCAGATCCTTGTCAAGGCAGAAGAAGATATGCTGGATATAAATTTTTAAGAAAATGGTTACCCTTAGTAAGATAGTAGATAGGCTATTCCTATATGCTAGAGTTAGTGTAGAGTTTAGCATGAGAATTGAATATAGTATCAAAGGCCTAGAACTAATAAAACCTTACTCTTCCTCAAAGATAGCAAGTAATTTGAAAGTATTGGAAGAGAGGATAGAGGGTTTGATTCTAATGCACCAGAATACTTTAGGGAATACATAGCTAGATGCTAGGGATCAGATGTGACTCATGATGGTGATACAAGGAATTGTATTATGACCTTAAGAAAACAGAACCTTACGTAGCATGCCTTAGTAGTTAAATCCTTTGTTGTCTTATGACTTTTAGTATCAAAATTAGATCATATGACCCAATTGTTACACCCCTACTATTTGTGCCGAAGAAGGATGAGACGGTATGCCTGTGTATTAACTACAGGGTACTGAATGCTGTAACCATCAAGAACCGATATTCTTTGCCACGCATTGACGATCTATTCGATTAGTTGAGTGGTGCGAGTGTATTCTCAAAAATAGATCTTGGGTTCGGTTATCACCAGATTAGAGTGCGTAGAGAGGATATACAGAAAATAGCCTTCAGGACCAAGTATGGACACTATGAGTTCTTAGTTATGCCGTTTGGTTTAACCAACGTGCCAGTTGTGTTCATGAGTTTGATAAACAAAGTTTTTATCAGTACCTGGACAAGTTCGTGGTTGCGTATTGATGACATCTTGATATATTTCAAGAGCCACGTAGAGCACGAGCATCACTCTTTCAACAGGCCCAACAATAGAAGAGGGTACCACCACAAGGGCGTGGACAGGCTTTTGCAATGACAGTGGTGGACGCACAGACTCAAGGAGTAGCGAATATGAGTAAAATTTGAGTTATTCATAGCTATCTATTCCTAGTAATGCTTTAGCACGTGCCTGTAAGATCATTACCCTAATCTAAGCCTAGTATTGTGTTAACATGAACTTGTTAGTCTAGATTAGTATCTGGTGCCCAAGTTTTCATAAGATATAGTTGATATTCGTTCTAATCAGACTCCTTTACTCTTGAGTTATGTATCTCTCAATGCCTAGGGAAAAGTATTTTCTTCCTTATGAGTTCTTCTTAACCCTTTCTCTCAATTTTTCTTGTTCATAATTTCTTATTCTCTGTGTCGTGCTTCAACCAATATGTCTTGCAACCGCGTCATCTCTGCTGACCGATTTTGTTTTGTTTTCTTAATTGCGAGGACACAATTCTTTTAAGGTGGGTAGATTTTGACAACTTTTTTTTTAAATTTAAAATTTTTTAAATTTTCTGGTAATTTTTATTTAATTATTAAAAATATCCTTTATGGATTAATATTTTTATGTATTAAACTAATTATTAAAATATTACAAAAATTATATTTTTGGGTGTATATTCAATTATTGGATGTTGTGTAATTTTTCTGGAATTTATTGGGCTCAAAAACTATTTTTAAATTAGCTAAAACCACTGATTTAATTAAACCAGACTTAAACCGGATTGAACCAGCTGAACCGGACTAAACCGGACCCAAACTAACCCGGACCCAAACCTTAAACCCTTTGAACCGAACCTGTCCTAACGGGTCGGGTCCTACCCAACCCGACCTGACCCTATACCCTGAAACCCATCCCCCACGATCTCCCTCACTCCGACACTGCCAGCCACGATCCCCCGATCCCGGCGGTGCGCCCTACGACCCCCGCCCCTCCGCGACAACGTTCTCCCCTGCTCCGGCGTCCTTGCTCCACCGCCTACCCTTCCTTCTCCTATTTAAACCCCACCCCGAGCCCTAAAACCACCGCCATCACCATCACCGCCAACCCCTGCCCCGACTCCGTCGGCCCACCCGATGCCCCCGCCGATGTCCCCGCCCGCCGTCGACGACTCCCAGGACCTCCCCGAGCAGCCGCCGCAGCCACAAGAACCGCCGTCGCCTTTCCCCGTCGCAGACATGCCCCTCTATGAGCAGCGAGGTATACCCCTTCCCGCTCGCGTAACTCTCTGTACGTTAATCCGATTTCCGTTCTGTCAAATCATACGTATAGACCTCGTGAGCCTCTCGAAACCCGTACAACTCGTTCGGGGTATCGCGTCCTGTGTCGGTCGTAAACCGCGACGCAAAAACAGGAAAAATAATCCTATTTCTGAAAATTCAGAAATCGTTCCGAACTCACAAGTTTATGGCCGATTTACTCCCAACCTGTTTATTATTTGTAAATTCTATTTGAACAGTAATTTAGACCATATAACCAAGTTTTAAAACCCTATATTAGTTTAATTTATTTTGTTGTGTGTTATATTTTATTTGCGGGCAAAATTGACCAAAAACTTGGTTATTTAAAAAAAATTTGGAACTGGATTCGCCCCGCTAAACGAGGCGACTTGGTCACATACGAATTTTACTAAAAGGTGCGCACCGTTAATACTGACATATGGGTTTTTGTAGAAGTTGATTTGGATGTGCGTGCTTACTGGAATCAACGCGTATCCGTCGATAACGTCCCATATTGGCCCTGTTCTGAAACTCGTTGTAACTTTGTGTGTACTCGTCGTTTCGCAATGAAACTTGCGCAATCAGGTTCGTAGCATTACACTGGTCCTGTGACCCAAGTTTGGTTCGATTCTGAGAACGTTGATAAAATCCCGTATCGTGGGCCCCCCGGCTCCACTTGATCGGCGATTTTGTGATCGGCTCATCGGAATCTAGTTCTGGACTTTTAGTTGGGTTCGTATCGTCATTCTGGACTTTTAGACACTAAGTTTGATGAATTTGGAGAACTTTATCTCTGACATATTTTTTGGTGCGAAGTGGGCCACATGTGGATCCCGCTTTGACCAGAAACTGTCAATTCTGTCCCTGTGTCCAATTTGGACTTATGGATAGTCAATCCTAGCTATTTTATATCTTAGGGGAATGATGATAATGTTTGTTTCAGCATCCGGAGGTGTTCCTGAAGATTCTACGTACACCGGAGCAACTGAAGGTGTCCAAACCCCAGGCAAGTGTACTTTGCCAAACTTGTAGTAGTTATCTGATATTGTTCTTGAGTTATATATATATATATATATATATATATATATATATATACTTTGATGTACATATATATATATATATATATATATATATATATATATATATATATATATATATATATATACTTTGATGTACATATTCAACCCAGGACCGTGAGACGTTGCTTAATGTCCGAATAATATTCGGCTGTCGACACCGTACGCGGAGTCGTGTAACGTCACCTAGAGAGTTGATATTGCGAACCTATATTTGCGTGATTGCTTTATCAAGTACGTCATACCATAGGACACTTGACACTATTCAAGGAACAGAATCTTCCTGAGATATTCATGGTGATTCTATATAGGCTACAAGATTCGTGACATAGATATTACATATGCTTAGCTATCATTATGACTAGCTGCATCAGTTAGAGGTCATGTCTTGCGTGACATGGATATGAGACATTATGGACATGAGATATGTGATTACATTGGGTGGGGAGAGACACACAGGCTACAGGCTGATTATATATATATATTTATTATTATGAGGCCGTAGACTCTACATCAGAGCTAGGCACTCTACTAGTGATATTACTGCTACCAGCTCCCCGACACAGAGCTAGTAGTGGTCTCAGCCTGAGTACTAGTGATGCTCGCATTTGTATATCACATAGCTGGTTACCTAGTTTACCCTATTGATTCATTTTATATACTCCATTTATTTTGGCATGCTATTTCTTGTACCTTGTTACGTCCCTCTGAGGACCTGGTCCCTTGCCAGTTTTGCAGCATAGACCGTTATGGAGCCTGCCCAGAGTTGCTGATGTGTGTTGATTTATCTTACAGAAATTGGTGCCAGGTACTTATATCATTTCTTCCGAAGTCATGGTTATTATTCATATTGTTTATTCATCTGCTGATATAGCCTAGTTTTATAGACTCATATTCTTTCTCGAGTCTATTCGAGCTTATGGGTTACTGGTGGCCGACTTTAGCACATGTAGCTCATTCTTGTATATTCTGATCGTTGTGGATTGAGATATAGATATTCATAGTTACTTGATTATATATGTAGTGACCATTCTAGTACAGCTTATACGTATTCGTATCGGACCGGAGTCTGGTCGAATGCATATCTGACATGTTACGTATTCCTAGTCCTACTTATTTTGGGACTGGGGCGTGACATATTCCCCCGCTGTCTAGTATTCTGGATCTGGGGCGTGACAAAAATCGAACTCGGTCCGAGTTCCGTTATTTCTGGCTAACAAATCGAGCAAAGTTCTGACCCTAGGGGGACCGAACTCGGGTTGAGTTTTTCCCACAGGGACGGAACTCGGGCCGAGATTCCCTTGGGACTGGACAACAACTTCCTGATCTGATACTCCGAGTTTCTCTGATATGCGAATGACACTCATCGCACTCTATGAGCTTCTCTGACACACGAATGACGCTCGTTGCACTTTGTTGTTTCTTCACATAGGTTGGGAACCCTATCCAACACCAATAAATCTTTTCCTTTCTAATTAGTTGGAGGAGCTCGTCATACCGACGATCCGCTTGCAGTACTCGAACTTCCTTATTATTAGAACCTTCATGAGCATATTTGCTCCATTGCCATTCGTATGAACCTTCTCAAGCGTTGTGCCCTTTGCCTCAAGTACATCCCGTATCCAATAATACTGAGTTACAATATGATTAGACCGACTATAAAATGTCAGATTCTTTCCAAGATGGATTATATTCTGGTTGTCTTAAAGTAAAACATATTGCTCTTTCTTTAGCCCCATTTCTTGTAAAAACTACTTTATCCATAGTAACTCCTTGCAAGCATAGGTCACTGTAATGTACTTTGCCTCTATCGTAGACAAGGTAATACACTTCTACAACCACGATTGCCACAAAATTGCACTACTAGCGAACATCATCACATAGCTCGAAGTTGATATCTCCGTGTCTACATCTCCATCCATATCAGCGTCAGTATATCCGACCAGCTTCGGTTCACCACCACCAAATGAAAGCTTCCAATCAATAGTGCCTTGAAGGTATCACAGAATCCACTTGATCGTACTCCAATGTAGCCTCCCAGGATTAGAAATATACTTGTTAATCATGCCAACTGCGTGAGCAATGTCGGGCCTTGTACACACTATGGAAATATGAGACTTCCACAGTTGAAATATACCGAACCCGCTCTATATCTTTCTTTTCATCATTGGTAGATGGACACTGCTATGTAGTAAACTTAAAGTGAGCTGCAAGGGGGTTGCTCACTTTTTTTGACTCGTCCATCCTGAAATGCTGAAGTACCCGGTGAATGTACTTCTTTTGGGACATGTAACCACCTAAAATTAGGAATATGGATTTTTTTATCATTTTATTAGAGGTTATTAATGATATAGTTATGTTTAATTAAGTGGTTAGTTAGAATTAATTAGTGCTAGTTGTCATAGATAGAATATTCTCTTCTAGAATAGTTAGATACCCTCTCATAACTAATTAGATTCATTTCTAACAAAAAATATTCCATTCATAGTAGATCTAGAAACCAAATTAGGAAGAGGAGAGGACAAAATTGTAATTGAACCGACCCTATGTCACGCCCCGATCTTCCGCAGGCTATTTCGGCCGTTCCCGCTAGGCGGGAATCACCCTCGCCAGCGCTCCCGCGGAACGATCGCTTTGACCCATCCGGGCGTGATGCCGCACGAGCGTGAACCACGCCCGTGCAAGGCCGTGATTCATTGGCTGGCGGTAAGAGTTCTAAGCCACAGAGTCGCACAGATTGTCCGAGTGCAGCAGAGTCATGAACGCATAGCGATTCGGTAACAGGTTCACTGAGTCGACAATATAGCCGAAGCATTGAAACACAAGTTTGAAGTAAAGCAACTCTTTTATTGATATAAACACGTGTTACAGGCGGCGTATAGCCGAGATTACAAGTCGCTCAAGCCTCTCTCTCTGAAACAGAAAAAGCGTGCCAAGTGGCTACAATTGTGGATAATTGTACAGACGATGATCAGGCGATGTTCGGGCTATGTTCCAACATTATGTCTTGTATATGTGCTTCAGTCCCGGATGCACCATTGCAAGGCTTCAGAGGGAACTCCTGGCCTTAGCACGCACGTTGGAGGCATCCGCACCGAATAAGGTTCTTCCGCACCCTGCATACAAACTGGTGGATTATCAGTACATTGAATGCACTGGTGGGGAAGCTACTCGCCCGTTCGACAAATCCAAACACGTAATACAGGTTCCATGCACAACTATTAAGTTGTCTTTCTAGTTGCCTTAGGATCAGTTTCATGCAAATATTGAATAGCCTAACGTGTCGGGCAGTGCGCCGTGCAACATGAGAGAAAACACGGCGAGACTTACCAACTTACCATCTCCTTCCCTGTCCAAGGCAAACATTGAGGCAAACATGTTAATTCAAGCACGGGCAAGTATAACATTCAGGAGGCATAGCATATGCAAACACGAGGGTCGTTTTATAACATGATCGTTCAGGTGTTCAGTTATTCATTGATGCGATGCAGTGACTCGCACGCGGATAGCCGCTAAGCGAGGATGACTTATCTATATGAACAGGAGTCGCTGGCAAAGCCATTATGGACGATAGTCGAGGACAAGGATAGCATGCTACGCGTGTACACGAGGCACACGAACACGATGCGTTGCAAGCTATCCTCCCTGCACACGAGACTACACATGAGCTCCATCCGAACCGGATCGGCCCCAGTGCCCCGGTGACCGTCCGTGGAACTAGTCCGTGACATGCAAGTCAGGGTTAAACCAATCTCAAGCAACACAATTTATTTCACCAATCTCAGGCAACACGATTTATTTGACCAATCTCAGGCAACACAATTTATTTGACCAATCTCAGGCAACACGATTACACGATATACTTGAACCATGATTCTACGTTCAGTGAGTGACTTGGCTTGATGCATTCCCCTGGTTCGGGGCTGCCTTGGTGACCTAACGGTCCCGGATACTTGCAGGTTCATTCAGGCACGGAACGACTACGTAGTAGTCTCCCGGGGTTTGGATGAAAACATGGCAACATTCAAGCAGACAAGCATGCGTTTCTAAGGAACATAAATAGGCACGTTTGCTCGGACCCGAAGGTAAGCCGAGAGATGAAACCGTTAAGGGACTTAGCATGCGAGGGTCTGAATATAAGCAGTATTTTCATTTCCATGTTCTAGCAAGCAATACAAGTTGGGATTATTCCCTTAGCTAGGTGCGTTGGATTTATTAACATGTAGGGGGTGATTCACCTAGCGACTAGAATGGACATTCCAGATTTTATGTGTGCTGGCTAAGCAAAGACAAGTTCACCGTAGCCACCCACTTTAGCGATGGTTCGTCTCGGTAGAGCGATACGCCTGAGCGAGCCTCTGAAAGCCTAAGCCGGATTCCTGTAGGGACAAGTCTGGATATCCTTTGTATTCTCGTTGAGGCAAAGCGGGTCAGGACAGCTGCATTATTGTCGATTTGAAATGGCAGTCCACTTGAGCGGAACGGGATGTTACATCCTACCCAACTTAGAAAAAGTCTCGTCCTCGAGACTTACTAAGGACAAGCAGTGATCTAGGGTTGAGGCAATCCTAGACAAGTCGTTGTACTTGTTTCATTTGGATATTCACTTGCACAAGCTTCGAAATTAGCATATCGCTTAGACTGGATCGTGCGCACTTTTGAAGTGCACTTCTAGCGTGAACACGTCAACCAGCTCAGTGATAGTGAAGTCTTAGCACTCGAATTTTACCTTTCCTTAAGTCTTGGATGGTGCACTAGTTCAAGGAGTCCCTCGAATAGATGCATTCAACCAAACTTAGAGTTAGTGAAAATCGGACAAGCTACTAGCGATACTCTCGAAGGGTTCGCACAGGTTGGCACAAAGGCCACTCGCAGAACAACAGCAGACAAGCATGCATATCATTCAAAATACATTTTGAAAGTATTTAGACTTATTGTTGGAACATCCCATCGAGGCATTGAGAGAGAGCGTGCACATAACCCACGAACGAGCTTTCGAAACAGAGATATCGAATCGAAGTCCAAAGGCATAGAAGCCAGGCTCTGATACCACTATGTCACGCCCCGATCTCCCGTAGGCTATTTCGGCCGTTCCCGCTAGGCAAGAATCACCCTCGCCAGCGCTCCCGCGGAATGATCGCTTTGACCCATCCGGGCATGATGCCGCACGAGCGTGAACCGCGCCCGTGCAAGGCCGTGATTCATTGGCTGGCGGTAAGAGTTCTAAGCCACAGAGTCGCACAGATTGTCCGAGTACAGCGGAGTCATGAACGCATAGCGATTCGGTAACAGGTTCACTGAGTCGACAATATAGCGGAAGCATGAAAACACAAGTTTGAAGTAAAGTAACTCTTTTATTGATATAAACACGTGTTACAGGCGGCGTATAGCCGAGATTACAAGCCTCTCTCTCTGAAACAGTAAAAGCGTGCCAAGTGGCTACAATTGTGGATAATTGTATAGGCGATGATCAGGCGATGTTCGGGCTATGTTCCAACATTATATCTTGTATATGTGCTTCAGTCCCGGAAGCACCGTTGCAAGGCTTCAGAGGGAACTCCTGGCCTTAGCACGCACGTTGGAGGCATCCGCACCGAACGAGGTTCTCCCGTACCCTGCATACAAACTGGTGGATTATCAGTACATTGAATGTACTGGTGGGGAAGCTACTCGCCCGCTCGACAAATCCAAACACGTAATACAGGTTCCATGCACAACTATTAAGTTGTCTTTTTAGTTGCCTTAGGATCAGTTTCATGCAAATATTGAATAGCCTAACGTGTCGGGCAGTGCGCCGTGCAACATGAGAGGAAATACGGCGAGACTTACCAACTTACCATCTCCTTCCCTGTCCAAGGCAAACATTGAGGCAAACATGTTCATTCAAGCACGGACAAGTATAACATTCAGGAGGCATAGCATATGCAAACACGAGGGTCGTTTTATAACATGATCGTTCAGGTGTTCAGTTATTTATTGATGCGATGCAGTGACTCGTATGCGGATAGCCGCTAAGCGAGGATGACTTATCTATATGAACATGAGTCGCTGGCAAAGCCATTATGGACGATAGTCGAGGACAAGGATAGCATGCTACGCGTGTACATGAGGCACACGAACATGATGCGTTTCAAGCTATCCTCCCTGCACACGAGACTACACACGAGCTTCATCCGGACCGGATCGGCCCCAGTGCCCCGGTGATCGTCCGTGGAACTAGTCCGCGACATGCAAGTCAGGGTTAAACCAATCTCAGGCAACACGATTTATTTGACCAATCTCAGGCAACACGATTTATTTGACCAATCTCAGGCAACACGATTTATTTGACCAATCTCAGGCAACACGATTACACGATATACTTGAACCATGATTCTACGTTCAGTGAGTGACTTGGCTTGATGCATTCCCCTGGTTCAGGGCTACCTTGGTGACCTAACGGTCCCGGATACTTGCAGGTTTATTCAGGCACAGAACGACTACGTAGTAGTCTCCCGGGGTTTGGATGAAAACATGGCAACATTCAAGCAGACAAGCATGCGTTTCTAAGGAACATAAATAGGCACGTTTGCTCGGACCCGAAGGTAAGCCGAGAGATGAAACCGTTAAGGGACTTAGCATGCGAGGGTCTGAATATAAGCAGTATTTTCATTTCCATGTTCTAGCAAGCAATACAAGTTGGGATTATTCCCTTAGCTAGGTGCGTTGGATTTATTAGCATACAGGGGGTGATTCACCTAGCGACTAGCATGGACATTCCATATTTTATGTGTGCTGGCTAAGCAAAGACAAGTTCACCATAGCCACCCACCTTAGCGATGGTTCGCCTCGGTAGAGCGATACGCCTGAGCGAGCCTCTGAAAGCCTAAGCCGGATTCCTGTAGGGACAAGTCTGGATATCCTTTGCATTCTCGTTGAGGCAAAGCGGGTCAGGACAGCTGCATTATTGTCGATTTGAAACGGTAGTCCGCTTGAGCGGAACGGGGTGTTACACCCTAATCCTCTCTATGAGTGGCCAACCCTAATTAGGGGAGTAATCCTATTTAATTTATATTATTTTATTCCTTGTTCCTCCTCAAGCTTCTTCTTCCCCAAGTTATTTCAATTCCTACCAATTCCCATACCAAATCAATTAAATTATACTCATTCTCATTCCTATGGAGGCCTAAAGCATTGGAGAACAAGGAGGATCATTGGAGAGGGGTCAAGCTAGGAGGATCATATCCAATTCACCCTCATTGGGTCCAATTTGGTAGAATTTATTAGAATCCAATTCCCAATAGTTAAATTCACTTTTATTACCAATTTTTATGTTAGAAATCTAATTTAAACCCAAATAAACCAACCCATAGTTAGAACCAACCCCACAGGTGAAGAATTAGGTGGTAGATAGCCTATTCCTAGTTATTATATGTATTTTTATAGGCTATTTGATAAAATTATGAATTTGTGTCCACTAAGTGTTTGTGTGTGGTTCCTATAAGAAATTTGGTATCTATTGTGGTTTGTGCTTGTGTCATAGTGTCCACAATTAGATACTTAGAGTCTGTATCATGATACTCCATGATACGTATAGGTGGATTCAGTAAATTGGGTTTAGTAGAGCTTCTATGTGTCAATTTCTTTTATTTGCATTAGATCTACTTGACCTAGCTATATTAATAATATATTTTATATATATTAGATGTTTTATTGATTTTGGTATTGGTATTATGGTGGTGTTGGTGTAGGAATAAAGTATCATGGTGTGCCATGGTATCACGACCCGCACCCGGTATAAGGGTACGAGAATGTGGGTACATCCAGCTTACGCCACAGCATCGGCGGTAGAACACTGGTTCGGTCAACAATACTATCTAAATATCTCACATAATATATATGTACCTGTCAAGATATCTCAACTCCAAATGGAGGACAAAATTATAATCAATACTCAATCACAATAAACTAGAGAAAGATGTAGCACGATATGAAATAAAAGAAAGAAATGATTCACAGTCACAAATACAACTCTTATCCAAGTCTAATAGACTAACATACTAGTCTCAAATATAATACATGCCAAATGTCTAAAATGAGACATAACCAATCCAATAGTCTAGGCATCTGCAACTAGCTGATCATCTTTCGGTATTGGCTCCTTCTGAGCTAGCTTTACAACCACTATGTCCTGAGATCCATAGTGTGTAGGATACTCGTTATTTAAATCATCAAAAAATATATCCAGTCATGATTGAAGCAAAGCATACCTCTAACAGCAGTTCTAAATAAATAATGAAGACTATGTAACAGTAAATAGAAAGAATATACAAGATAAATAGAGCACGAGCAAAAAATATATAGAATACGGAAATATTGTAAATAGTACAGGAGGGATGAGCATTATATACAGGAGTCAAGAAATATAACTAACTAAGTGAGTGAGTACTAGCTTCGATATATGATTGTCTTGGAAACTTGTACAGGAATTATGGCCTGGATAATCATACGTGAAGTGTATGATTAACACTAACAGGATACTTGTACAGGATGTGTATGATCACATATCTAACTAACACTTGCCAACCCCCGACTGGTATAGTCGATCCAACCATGGCACGTTACGACACGGTATTCTCTGAGAAGGTAGCTAGTCTCCTAGGAATCAGTGTCCATACAAGTACAAAAACAACAGGTCATGTACAGGATACGCCAGGAACTATCAGGAATAATATCTTATGACGGGATCCTGAAAATACCAATTCGTGTAATCATGTGTCAAGAATTCAAGGATATCTACACTAAATACAAGAATCATAGAAGATATCATAAACAAAAACTATCAGAGAATGTACTCGACTGAGGTCCTGAGCAGACAATACCAAACTGTGTCTGGACTGGTGTCACACTGACCTATATATGAAATATTACGTTATTAGGTGTAATAAAGTGATAAATATGTTACATGCACTAAAGTATGATTTTTCTAGGTCAAGGCTAGGTCATACTAGTCAAACTAGGCCACACCTATGTTTCTAGACCAATACTAGTTAATCTAGTCAATACCTTGGATATTAGCTATACTAATCATTAATACTAAGGTATTTACATACCTACTCATGAACACTAATTATCATCTATATTAGAGTATCTTAGTATCTATACTCTTACTTAACTAATACTAATATCTTAATATCTCATAAATATACTAATGGGTACTAATACTTAGTATTAAATCTCAACTAACACTAGCAACCCTTTGCCTTACCTTAACTCCATACTAGTACCTTAATATACACTCATTCACACCATACTAACCCACTACAGCATGTGTACTGCTGACAACACCCTCAGATATCTGAGATACTCAATGCTCACCAATATGTGCTATACTACTCAACCCATAACTTAACACATAAACTTCTCACTCTCAGATCTGATCCTCAACTATACCCCAATGCCTTAGTGCTCTGTTCCTTTGACTGTACCAAGATGCAATCCTAATACCTAAAACCAATACCATACACAACTCAACCACATCTCAACAATAACAACCACACTCAATTAGTTACCTATTTACCCTATCACATTCAATTGCACAACAATCTCTGATACTCGAGTGTATCCAATATACTCTCAGACCTACTGCTGCCGTACCCAACATCTGAATGCATAAGCACCTCTTGATGTTGCTAACTGCTGTTGTTCTCTTCTCATGTTGCTATCCTCTAAGTGCAGGTTTGCACTTGCTGCAACTGCAACTAATAGGTGGCCTACTACTCGAGCCCCTCTATACTTTCTACCTACATTCAGGTATGCACTCACTGCATTGCTCTTCCAGGTACACTTGCTACACCATCTTGGTGTACTACCAATACTTATTGCATGAGTTGCACTGACTGAGCAAACCAACTACTCCTCCCCCTCTTCTTCAGTTCATCGCTACCTAATATCAGTGCACAACAGTGCACTAATACACTATGTTCATTCTCCATTGATACAACACATCACCACTAAGCTCCCTAAACTCTGAACACCTGTATATATTTGTATATGTACTGCCACAAAACATATACTATCATTACTGCCCCCTATTAATAGTTAACACCAATACAAATTTTATATAGGAATACACCCACACACAATATGAGTATATAATTTTATAAGACACCAACCTCTCTATATATATCCATGCTATAACACATTAGGATATACAATCTAAAGCATTGAATCAAATACTTAGTAAGCATATGCAAAATACTCTATGATACGCACCCAAAAGATATGCCTAAACTTCTAATTCTCAATTAATACCTATAATACATATCAATTACATATATATATATATATATATATATATATATATATATATATGACTAATGAAATATGCTACAATGGAATTTGGAGTAAAATTTACTAGTATGCACAAAACCCCCAAAATGAACCCCGTATCACAACGTATCTCACTGTATCATGATACACCCTACTTGTATCATTTTTTGGATACGTATCTAGACTCACACATTCAATCTAAGTTTAATTAGATCTAATTGACCTAATGACAAATACTTGGTGCACCAATCTTAGAATTTTCCTAAATTGGGCACAAAAGCCTATGTAGAAATCATAATAAAGGTCAATTGGGCCTAGAACTTTTTTCTATGGGTAGTCCTATGCCATGAAAGGGTTCGTAATGGTCAAATGCATAAATTATAGTCTAATTAAAAAGGGAATTCAGATTTATACCTATTGGAAGATGGATTTTCAATGCAACTCAATAAGGACACAATAGGTCACAAGCTCTCCTTCTCCAAGTGCTTATTGCAATCCAAGCTCCAATGCTCCTTAGATAATGAATTTGGAAGGGAATGAGAGTAATTTAAGAGGGATTGGTGGAGGGATGAATCAATTTAGGGAAGAACTAAATTGGGGATCTAAAATAAAATAAATTATGTAGAGGAGAGAGAGAGAAAAGCCTTCTTAAGTGGCCGGCCCCCCTCTTTCCCCTTTTTCAAGCAACACTAAATGCCCACTATACCCCTACTAGTTAGTTATGAGAAATAATTAGGAGGGCTATATTAGGAAGCTTATAATCTAATAAAAATTAATCTATTCTCCTTAATTAACTAAGAAAATGAGTCTAATGGGCCTAACTCAATGTTTGGCTCAAAGTGTCATGACAATCTAATTGGGTCCATTAATGACAAGTCCAATAATTAGGCTAGCCCACTTACTATTAAATAAATAGAATAACACAATATAAATAATTAGTAGCATAAAATATAAATATTTAATCACTAAATATAAACTATGCTAAATGACAAAAATACCCACATCTAAAAATGTGTTAGTGACAAGTTTACCCTCCTTAGAAAATTTTTGTCCTCGAAATTTAAGAAAGCATTATTACTACAACAAGCAATCACACAAAAAGGAAGAACGATACCTCACGGCTCAAATAGATAAGGGTATCGCTTGTGCATATCGGCTTTCCTCTCCCAGGTAGACTCTCTAGGAAAGTGATGCCTCCATGCCATGTGTACCAAGGGAATCGTCTGGTTTCACAGTAACTTCTCTCTGCAATCCAGAATCTCCACTGCCTTCTCTTGGTAGCTGAGAGTCGGACCCACTTCAATCTTCGAGTGATCCAATATGTGAGTAAGATCTGCTACGTATCATCTCAGCTATGACACATGGAACACATCATTCACTCCCTCTAGTGCAGGTGGTAAGTCTAGTCTGTAGGCTACTGCATCGACCCTCGCAAGAACACCGAAGAGTCTGATGTACCGTGGACTAAGCTTCCCGCCTCCACCAAAGCGAATCGTTTCCCGTATCGGAGAAATCCGCAAGAACACCAGATCGCCAACCTAGAAAAAAAACCGCCTTAACACTCAACCTAAAACAAAGTAATGAAAAGTAATACAAACAAGACCTATACCTCAAACTCCAAGGGTCTCCAGTGGCTATCGACCCAATGCCGATGTCTGTCCTACACCACCCGAAGTTTATCTCTAATGAGATTCACCTTCTCAGCTTCATCCACAATTATCTCTGGTCCCAATAAGGCTCTCTCACCAACATTATTCCAAAATAGAGGAGTGCAACACCTCCGTCCATATAGAGCCTCGAATGGTGATATCTCAATACTGGGTTGGTAACTATTGTTACAAGCAAACTCTACCAGGTGAAGATGATCCTCCCAAAAGCCTCTGAAATCTAAAACACAAGTGTGTAGCATATCCTTGAGTGTCTGAATAGTCCTCTCTAAATGTCTATCTATCTGGGGGTGATATGCGGTACTAAACTTGAGCTGGGTGCCCAAGCTAGCCTGCAAACTCCTCCAAAAGTGGGATATGAATCGACTATACCGATCCGAGACTATGCTCACAGGAACTCCATACAATCTGACAATCTGTCATACATACATCTTCGCTAGCTTCTCCGTAGACTACCCACTTTGAATGACAAGAAGTGGGCCAATTTGGTCAATTTGTCTACAATGACCCAAATCGCGTATTTTCCTCCTGAAGAATGTGAAAGCTCTGAAACAAAATCTATGGTAAAATGCTCCCATTTTTACTCTGGAGTGGGTAAAGGCTGAGGTAAACCACCTGGCCTCTGCCTCTCCGCCTTTACCTGCTGGCATACTAACTACTTGGATATAAAGTGCGCCACCTCCCGCTTCATACCATACCACTACACATGCTCTTTCAAATCTCTATACATCTTGTTGGCACCTAGATGAATAGAGTACTGAGATTGATGCACCTCCTGGTGAACCTCCTCGAGCAAATCTCTATTTGGTATACATAGTCTGGTACCATGCCACAATGATCCATCATCAGCAATAGTGAAGTTCTCTGATAATCCCATCTGAACCTGTGCCCTAATGCTCCTCAGAGTCTCATCATCATACTGGGTAGCCCTGATTATGTCCATCAGCTCAGACTGTATCTGCAATCTCTATATTTGTATCTCAATACCAGAAACTAGCACCTCAATATCCAAGCTCTCAAGATCGGCCAATAAATATCCGTTTGTCGTCAAGTGTATAGCCATTAGATACCTGCAAAAGGCATCAGCGACTACATTGGCCTTTCTTGGATGGTACTGTAATGATATATCAAAGTTCTTCATCAACTCTAACCACCATCGCTGCCTCATATTCAGCTCTTTCTGTGTAAACACATACTTCAAGTTCTTGTGGTCTGTAAAGATCTTCGTACGTTCTTCGTATAGATAGTATTTTTACAGCTTTAGAGCAAAGATGACCGCTGCCATCTCCAAATTATGGGTATGGTAGTTCTTCTCATGATGACATAATTTTCTGGAAGCATAGGCAATCACCTTCTCATTCTGCTGTAAGACACAACCCAAACCCTTCCCTGAAGCATCACTATAAATAGTGAATCCACTTGACCCCAATGGCAACGTCAATATTGGAGCTGTCGTCAATCTCTCTTCTGTCGTCAATCTCCTCTTCATCTCATCAAAAGTGGTCTGAAAATCCTCTGTCCAGACAAAATCCTTATCCTTCCTGGTCATCCTAGTCATCGGCTCTGCAGTCCCGGAGAAGTCCTGTATAAATATCTTGTAATAACCTGCTAGCCCCAGAAAGATCCTGATCTTTGTTCCTGAACTCAGAGTAGCCCATGACTCCACTGTTGAAATCTTCTTCGGGTTTACTTTAAAAGCTTTCCATAAAGCTTCTCTTTCCTGAGGGTCTCCAGAACTATCCTCATGTGCTCATCATGTTCCTCCGAGGTCTTTGAATACCATGAAATATCACCAATGAATACCGCCATAAACTTATCAAGTTTGTCACGACCTGCACCCGATGTAAGGATGCAAGTCATAAACAACACCCAGCCTACGCCGCCGAATTGGCGGTAGAACGCTGTCTGGGTAATCTATTTAGTAATATAATGAACCACCAACAATGACAATATACTCAATCACAGATCTAAGATGAAAACGAGCATGAATAAGATAAAGAATAGAAATGGTCACATACAACTCATGAGTCTAACATAATACATCAATGAGTCTGAAAGAATGCTAATAATAAGTTGGAGACAAATCCAGTACAAGAAATACTAAGAAGGTACTAATCCCGGGTCATCTGTCTCAGTTGGGATAAGTCCCTCCTGAGCCAGGGTCTCTGACTCTAAGCCTACAATATCCTGGGGTCCATAATGTGTAGGGTACCACTCCTCAGTATCATCTGAGAAAAATATATTCAGTCAGGAAAGGAGCAGAGTACATCTCTAACAATAATTCTAATCAATGATAAAACTATGTAACAGTAAATAGATGTGAATATACAAGATGCACAATAGATACGAGAGATATACAACAAGAAAATACTGGAATGAATAAAATAATGAACAATATGACAATGAACAAGAATACTAATGACTAAGTGTGTGAGTACTAGCTTTAACATGTGATCGGCTTGGGAACATAATACAATATATATGGCCTGGCTAATCATACGTGCAGTGTATGATTAACAATATTCAATGAACAATACTTGATACAATGAGGGTATGATCACATATCTATACTAAAGTACTCCCCACCCTCGACTGGTATAATAGATCCAACCACGGTACGCTATGGCACGAGATTCCCCAAGAAGATAGCTAGTCTTCCCGAGAATCAGTGCCTGTACATGTACAAGATAATCAATAAATCAATGCTTGCACAAGATACACCATATACTAAGGAATAACAGCTTATGACGAGATCCAGATATACCAATCCGTGTAACCATCGTGTCAAGAGAACATGGATATCTACACTAGATACAATGAACATAGAGGATATCATAAATGAGAAACTATCAGAGAATGTACTCGCCTGAAGTCCAAAGAATAGTCTCACAGAAGTCTGATAAGGTGCCTCGAAAACATAGATATGGAATACAACATCAATAAAAGGTTCCGAAAAGAAAATAAGTTAAACTAGTCAACTTTTAGGTCAATAAGTCAATTCTAAGTCAAAAATCAAACTAGGTCATCTCTAAGTCAACTATGGTCAACTATAGTCAAAGTATGGTCAACTATGGTCAAACTATGGTCAACTACCTATTTCTAGGTTGCATAAGTCTAACACAAAAATATTGGGTTCAAATACTAAAGTCTGGGTCATAAAAATTATATCTTAGGATACTAGGATATCGTATCTCTGGATACGTAAAATAATAGGTAAAGCATCACATACATATGTCAAACAATATTAATTATATAAAATCCTAATTATAAACATCAACTGGATACCTTGGTTTTGAACCAACTTGGTATCACAACACTAACCCATAATATTGCTACCCAAACCCAATACCTTAGGTATCCCCAAATACCTTGATACTTACCTTGGTATCTAAAGGTAATATCCAATACCTTGTTTATACTAACTACCCATAAATAATATATGCTACAACTAATTATTATATATATAGTATACTAAAACACAATTAGAAAGTTAGGAACATATATACGCATATATTAATTACTATATATATACACATATATATCTATATATATATAAATATCTAATAACTATTAAAAACTGCCAAACTATCATTAAAAGCCCCTGTCCACTGTCACTGAAACTTCCGATACTGTTGATACTATGTTATTTTTGCGACAGTTTCTGCTGCTGTCGCTAAACTGCTGCCGCTGCTTGTCGCTATTGCTGTCTCTGCTGCTGTCACTAATGCTCTTGCTGATGCTGCTGTTGGCTGCTGCCGTTAATGCCCTTGCTGCTGGTGCTGTGTGCTACTGCTGCTGTCGCTGTAGCTCCTATTTGCTGCTGTCGCTGATAATTTGTAGCTAAAACTCCTGTTCTCTCTCTATCTCTTATGTATATATATATATATATATATATATATATATATATATATATATATATATATATATATATATATAACACATAATATATATACTAAATGTATGTATATAACTATAACTAATAAATATACATATATACTCATACTCCTCACATACATATATATGCACATAATATCTACATAGTAACATACACATATATGGTAACATATTTATAACAACACACATACATTTACGTATATATAATCATACACAATATATAACATATAACAATATATAATATAAATATATATATATATATAAGAACATATAAATATCCACTTAACATATACATATATATACATACTACAATATATAAATATACCTTACATGTAGAAGAATAGCTACATAACAATATATACACAATAGTATATACATAGATTTATGACACATAAATATAAAATATATATATCATATTATATATATACATACATATATATATATATATATATATATATATATATATATATATATATATATATATATATATATATATATATATATATATATATATATATATATATATATAATTACACATCACCATGTTTAAAAGCAAAAGAAAATTAGATCTAAAATTAATTTGCACAAACACATGGATCGTATCACCCCGTATCCCACTAGATCTAGGATACGCTTGTGACACGAGTCCACCACACATCCAAACATACCCTGAAGGACACGTGCAAGTCTAAAATATCATTTATGAATGATACGAAGAGTCAAATACAATTTTATATGTCTGTGTCAAAATATAACATGCACAAAGTCCCGTGTCGGAGGAAAAACCCCCAAATCAACACGTATCACCAAATTGTTGGGATACGACCTACATGTACCCAATTGTGGACATAACACTAGCCCCAAACACACAAGCACATGCCAAAATGATCTATAGGACCAATTGACACATACAATAATTGTCAATCTCGAAATTCCCCCATAATTGACATAAAAAGCACCATAACTTTATCAATAGGCCTCCTATGAACACAAAACTAAATCCTATGGGTAGCCTATGCATATGGATTAATTTCTCATGGTTAAATCTCAGATTTAGAAACTAAATTAAGGAGAAAAACTGAATTATACCTATTAGGAGATGGATTCCCAATGCAACCTCCAAATATGATAAAATTAGCCTCCAACTTGTAGATCCTAGCTCCTCTTTGTAGATCCTTGCTTCCTCCTTCTAGATCCTTGTTCTATTAGTCTCCAATGGTGATTTAGGAAGGAATTGGAATGCAATTTAGTAGAAAAATGAAGTAAGAATGAAGAAATTTGGTTGAGGGAAATTCTAAATCTAGTTTTCAAATAAAAAGAGGAGAGAGAAACAAATTCCCCCCCCTTTAATAGACCGGCCCCCTTTTCCTTTCCTCAAGTCACTATAAATTGTCCAATATACCCCTTGGGGCCTCTCATCAAAAAACAATTAAGGAGGGAAGCTTCTAGTCTAATGGTTTAATTAAATTAATCCTCCTCCTAAACAATGAGCTTTCTAAATAGGCTAAAATCTAACAATTAATACATGTTGATCAATGAGTCTAATCTAAACTAGTTAGGTCCACTAACACAAGTCCAAAATAAATAACTAACATCTAACAATAATTAAATAATACAACAAATATTTATTTATCATGCACAATATTTAATTAAATATAAAATTACTAAAATACCCTTTTCTAGAAATATGGTAGTGACAAGTCTACCATCCTTAAAATAATTTCGTCCTCAAAATTTCAAAGACGAAAACTACCCCTAGAAAATAACAGAACATAACAAAAGGACAGAACTAAAGAACATAACTAACTATGAAAGAACATAACATAATTAGGAAAGAACATACCTCAAGGCACAAACAAATATGAATAATGCTCTCGCATTTTATCCTCTCTCTCCTAGGTAGACTCCCCCAGAGAGTGATGCCTCCATGAGACGCACACCAAAGGAATAGTCCGGTTCCTTAGCACCTTCTCTCTTCGATCCAGAATCTCAACTGCCTGCTCTAGATAGCTAAGAGTAGGGCCTACCTCTATCTCTGAGTGATCCAACACATGACTAGGTTCTGCCACGTACCGTCTCAACTGCGACACGTGAAATACGTTGTGCACTCCCTCCAATTCAGGTGGCAAGTCTAGTCTTTAAGCAACTGCACCGACCCGCTCTAGAATAGTGAAAGGTCCGATGAATCGCAGACTAAGCTTCCCGCCTCCACCGAAGCGAATCATGCCTCGTGTCGGAGAAATTCTCAGAAACACCAAACCACCCACCTAGAACAAAACACCACCTTAAGAAATTAATCTATAACAAATAACCAATAACAAGCATAAAATAAAAATCTAAAACTATACCTCGAACTCCAAAGGTCTCCGGTGGCTATCGACCCAATACCGCTATCTGTCCTACGCCACACGAAGTCTGTCTGTGATCAACTGAACCTTCTCCGCTGCATCTACAACCATCTCTGGCCTAAGCAAAACTCTCTCTCCAACATCGTCCCATGACAAGGGAGTACGACACCTCCGACCGTACAGAGCTTCGAAAGGTGACATCTCTATACTAGCCTGGTAGCTGTTATTGTAAGAAAACTTTACCAAATGGAGATGGTCCTCCCAAGAACCTCCGAAATCTAGTACACAAGTGCACAACATATCCTCGAGAGTCTGAATAGTCCTCTCTGACTGTACATCTGTCTGGGGATGATATACAGTACTGAACTTGATCTGAGTGCCCAAACTCTCCTGCAAACTCCTCCAGAAATGAGAAATAAAACGACTATCCCGATCTGAGACTATGCTGACGGGAACTCCATGTATCCTAACGATTTGCCTTACATACATCTCTGCCAGCTTCTTCGTAGACAAACCCACCTTGAAAGGCAAAAAGTGGGCCGACTTGGTCAACCTATCAACGATGACCAAAATCGCGTCTTTCCCTCCTGGAGATCGTGGAAGTTTGGACACAAAATCTATAGTAATGTACTTCCATTTCTACTCTGGAATGGGTAATGGTTGAAGTAAACCTCCTGGCCTCTACCTCTTAGCTTTCACCTGCTGGCACACTAAGCATCTGGATACAAACTGTGCCACTTTCCTCTTCATGCCATACCACCACACACTCTCTGGCATATCCCGATACATCGTGTTGGCACTTGGATGCATGGAATACTGAGAGCGATGCGCTTCCTGCAATACCTCCTTATGTATCTCTCTACTAGGCACACATAATCTCACTCCATGCCTCAAAGATCCATCCTCAGCAATGGTGAAATCATCCTCCAATCCTGCTCTCACCTGAGCTCTGATGCTCCTCAGAGATACATCTTCATACTGTGCTGCCTTGATCCTGTCCATCAAATCTGAATGTATACGCAATCCCCACATCTGCATAGCACAACCATGAACTATTACCTTGATGCCTAAGCTCTCCAAGCCCTCCAGCAAATATCGCTCCTGCGTCAAGAACATAGCTACTGGATACCTACTAAAAGCATCGGCAACTACATTAGCTTTTTCAAGATGATATTACAAAGATATATCAAAATCCTTCATCATTTCCAACCACCGATGCTGCCTCATGTTCAACTCCTTCTATTTGAAAATATACTTCAAGCTTTCGTGGTCTGTGAAGATCTCCACACGCTCTCCGTACAAATAATATTTCCACAACTTCAGGGCGAAGATGACTGCTGCCAACTCCAAATCATGGGTAGGATAGTTCTTTTTATAAGGAAGCAATTGCCTGGATGCATAGGAAATCACTTTCCCATTCTGCTGAAGAACACAACCCAAACTTTTTCCCGATGTATCACTATAAATAGTGAAACCTCCATACCCTGATGGCAATGCCAAAATAGGAGCAAACGTCAACCTCTTCTTCAATTCCTCAAAAGCAACCTGGAAATCTTCTGTCCAAACAAACTCTACATCCTTCTTGGTGAGTCTAGTCATCGACTCGATAATCCTCAAAAAATCTTGCACAAACTTCCTGTAGTAGCCTGCCAATCCAAAGAAACTCCTGATCTCTGCTACTGAACTCGAGGTCTTCCAAGATTCTACTGCTGCAATCTTCTTCGGATCCACTGAAATATCATCACCAGTCATAACATGCCCCAAGAACTCTACCTTGTCCAAGAAAAACTCATACTTGGACAACTTTTCATGCAGCTTCTCCTTCCTCAGCATATCCAACACAATCCTCAAATTCTTCTCATGCTCCTTCGGTGTCTTCGAGTACATGAGTATATCGTCGATGAACACCACCACAAACTTGTCAATGTACTGATGGAACACCTTGTTCATCAAGTTCATAAATACCGCCGGTGCATTAGTCAACCCAAACGGCATCACCATAAACTCGTACTGACCATACCGAGTTCTAAAAGCAGTCTTCGTTATGTCTACCAGCTTCACCTTCACCTGATGGTAGCATGATCTAAAATCTATCTTAGAAAACATCATGGCACCACTCAACTGATCGAACAGATCAATAATCCGTGGCAAAGGGTAGTTATTCTTGATAGTGAGATTATTCAATATCCTGTAATTAATGCACATGCACATTGATCCATCCTTCTTCGGTACAAATAATACCGGGGCTCCCCACGGTGAAGAACTCGATCTGATAAACCCCTTATCCTGTAATTCGTCTACCTACTTCTTCAGCTCGACCACCTCGTTATTGTTTACTCTATAGACATGTTGTAAAATTGGTTCTGCACCTGGCACCAAGTCTATAGAGAATTCAACATCTCGATCTGGCGGCAATCCTGGCAATTCCTCAGAAAATACATCCAAGAACTCTACTATCAACGGATGCGGCAACTCTTTGTCTTCCACCATAGCTCCATAAATA
Organism: Iris macrosiphon; assembly: GCA_036927795.1. NCBI lineage: Eukaryota > Viridiplantae > Streptophyta > Magnoliopsida > Asparagales > Iridaceae > Iris > Iris macrosiphon. Next base: position 167,087 of record JAYESA010000448.1, read on the forward strand.
ATGCCTTCTCCCTGCTTTGCAGCTCCTCTAGCAAACTTAAACTCTGGCTCTCCTGGCAGACCAAACAAAACTCTACCTCCTCTGCAATCTATGCTAGCACGGTGCCTACTCAACAAATCCATCCCGATTACAATATCATAGCTCGAAAGTGGCATTACAAGTAGACACTCACTCAACTCCCGACCTCTTAGAGTAACTCTCTGATCCTTGCAAATATTATTAACCAGGATAATGCCTCCCCCGGTCATGATCTTGCAAGTCCTAAGCAAAGACTCTACTACCAAACCATGCTCTAGATCAAAAAAAATAGATACAAAATTATGGAAAGCATCACTATCAAACAAAGCTAAAGCTAGAATGGAATCAAGAAGAATAGAACCTGCGATAACATCTCCGGTGGGTTCGTCCTCCTCAACGGTCATAGCAAACGCTCATCCCTGACGTGCACCTCCCTTCTACTGATGCTGGACATAACGCTGCTGCTGAGTCAGAAGCGGTCCCCTCGGCTGTACTACAGGTGGTCTCGTCTGTGCCTTCGGAGCTGAAGCTGCTCCCTGAACTGCACGACGAGAACACTCTCTTGACTGATGCCCTTCAGTACCATAAAACAAATAAACTCCTACCTCCTCCTGCAAACTTCCCAGATAAGGCCGGGCTTCTTGCAGTAGTGGCAGAAAGCTTGCTGTAACTGTCTCTGCTGTTGTGGTGCCTGGTAAAAAGGTGTCCTAGTTGGAGTCTGGTGCTGCTGTGGCTGTTGAAAAGGTCTGGACTGGAAATAAGGACGTTCGGCAGATACTGCACTGCTGTTGGCCCCCAGAAAAGAATTACGGTCTCTCTTGGGCTTCAAACCCAACTCCCGCTCAACCTTGCGTGCCTCCGCAAGTATCTCCGAGTATGTCTCATAAAGAGACAAAATGAGGATCTTCACTTCCTAGTTTAGACTCTCACGGAAATAAATAGCCCGAACCTCCGGCTCTTTCACCAAATACTCTGTAAATTGGCTCAACCTGCCGAACTCCGCAGCGTACTCCTCCACAGATATGCTCCCCTGAATAAGACTCTCAAACTGCCTCCCTAAGTCTAGCCTGTCTGCCCGAGCAAAGAACTTCTTCTTGAAGAGGTCCTTGAATACCTCCCAAGACTGTCCTACGTCAACAAGAATCGGCTTATTTCTAAACCAAGTACGAGCAACGTTGAACAGTTAAAGTCCTACCGCCTCAACCTTCAGATCCTCAGAAAGACGGGACACCCTCATAAGACGCTCAATGTCCTCGAGCCAAACATCAATATAGACAATGCCCTCCGTCCCCTTGAAGACCCTAGGCTCTAGGTTCTTGAAGTCCTGAATGTTGTTTGGCCGAAGCTGAGCAATCTGAGGAACAACCTGCTGACCAGAACTCCTCTCTTGACTACGGCACGAGCAAGCTGATGAGCACTCTCGATGCCCTGCCGTAGAACATCGTTCTGCCTCTGATGTGCCTCAGACTGAGCCCTCTGTACCTCGAGCATCTCACGAAATAGTGTAAACATCTGTGTCGCCTCTGTTGGCACAGGCGGTGGGGGTGGAAGCCCCTCAGATACAACTGGCACAGTCCTCTGAGTAGGTGGTGGACCTCCGAAATCAGGTGACACTCCAATCACCGGAGAAGTGACTGGTACAGGCCCTCGGGATATCGCAGACCTCTCAGAAACTGCTCTCCCTGCTGCGATCTAGTCTTAGGCGGCATCCTGAGACAAAGGGAAAGAAAAGGATCAATATGGCACATGATGTAAGACACTCAAGGAAAAGACAGTTTAAGAGATCAAGTATCAATATCAAGAAAGAATAGTTGAATCAAAAGAATTTTCCTAGATGTGATTGAGTATTCTCAGTCTATAGCCTACATCCTATATCCTATCGCAGGCTCGCAGTAGTACAACTAAATCGTCGTACTACCACGATATCGCATAACTTCCGAAGCTTGACCTGTATGGGCCATAACAAAAAATATGTCACGACCCGCACCCGATGTAAGGATGCAAGCCAGAAATAATGCCCAGCCTATGCCACCGAATCGGCTGTAGAACCCTGTCTGGGTAATCTATCTAGCAATATAATGAACCACCAACACTGACAATATACTCAATCACAGATCTAAGATGGAAACGAGCACGAATAAGATAAAGAATAGAAATAGTCACATACAACTCATGAGTCTAAAATAATACATCAACGAGTCTGAAAGAATGCTAACAAATAAGCTGGATACAAATCCAGTACAAGAAATACTAAGAAGGTACTAATCCAGGGTCATCTGTCTCAGTCGGGATAAGTCCTTCCTGAGCCAGGATCTCTGATTCTAAGCCCACAACATCCTGGGGTCCACAATGTGTAGGGTACTACTCCTCAGTGTCAGTTGGGAAAAATATATCCAGTTAGGAAAGGAGTAGAGTATATCTCTAACAGCAATTCTAATCAATAATAAAAACTATCTAACAGTAAATATATGTGAATATACAAGATGTACAATAGATACGAGAGATATACAATAAAAAAATACTGGAATGAATACAATAATGAACAATATGACAATGAACAAGAATACTAATGACTAAGTGTGTGAGTACTAGCTTTAACATGTGATCGACTTGGGAACATGATACAATATATATGGCCTGGCTAATCATACGTGCAGTGTATGATTAACACTATTCAATGAATAATACTTGATACAATAAGGGTATGATCACATATCTACACTAAAGTACTCCCCACCCTCGATTGGTATAATAGATCCAACCACGGTACGATATGGCACAAGATTCCCCAAGAAGTTAGCTAGTCTTCCCGAGAATCAGTGTCTGTACATGTACAAGATAATCAATCAAACAATGCTTGCACTAGATATACTATATACCAAGGAATAACATCTCATGACGAGATCCAGATATACCAATCCATATAACCATTGTGTCAAGAGAACATGGATATCTACACTAGATACAATGAACATAGAGGATATTATAAATGAGAAACTATCAGAGAATGTACTCGTCTGAATCCAAAGAATAGTCTCACAGATGTCTGATACGGTGACTCGAAGACCTAGATGTGGAATACAACATCAATACAAGGTTCCAGAAAGAAAATAAGTTAAACTAGTCAACTTCATAGGTCAACAAGTCAATTCTAAGTCAAAAGTCAAACTAGGTCAACTATGGTCAACTATAGTCAAACTATGGTCAACTATTGTCAAACTATGGTCAACTACCTATTTCTAGGTTGCATAAGTCTAACACAAAATATTGGGTTCAAATACTAAAGTCTGGGTCATAAAAACCATATCTTAGGATACTAGGATACCGTATCTCTGGATACGTAAAACAATATGTAAAGCATCACATACATATGTCAAACAATATTAATTATATAAAATCCTAATTACAAACATCAACTGGATACCTTGGTTTTGAACAAACTTGGTATCACAACATTAACCCATAATATTGCTACCCAAACCCAATACCTTAGGTATCCCCAAATACCTTGATACTTACCTTGATATCTCAAGGTAATATCCAATACCTTGTTTATACTAACTGTCACGACCCGCACCCGAAAAATTAGGCATGAGTCATGGGTACGTCCAGCCTACGCCGCAGCATCGACGGTTGAACGCTGTCTAGGTCTACTAACAATCTCACACAATCAATATATAAACCTGTCAAGATCTCAACTCCAAACGGAGGAGCAATATCATAATGATAATCACAAGTACTCAATCATGAATCTAAGTACGATAAGATAACACAGAAGACTAACAACTCCAAAGTCTAAACAACTGCACTAAAAACACCACAACATCAAATAATAATAATAATACATTATCCAAAATCATATACAATACAAGGTCTCAATCCAAAATCGAAGACAAATCCGGTGCTAAAAGCTAATAAAAACAATAACAAGATCCTAGTGATCCCGGCTACCAACCCAGAAATTACTCCTAAACTAGAGGGTCCCTGTCTGTACCATCGACAGGCTGAGGTCCATAAAACGTCGGACACCAATCCTCCGGATACTCTAGAAAAAATATGTCTAGTCAGGACTGGAGCAAGTACACCTCTAACAGTAGTTCCAGTTAAATGATAAAAACTATAAGACAGTTGTAGCAAGTAGCAAGTGAAGGAAATAAAGTATGAAACAAGGAAATATATACATATCACTGGTGCATAAAGATAAAGATGTATGAATATCAGAAGCAAGATAGTAATGACTGCAAGATACAAGAAATCTAAACTAAGATCAAGTATGTGCACAAGAACGTGTAGTGAGTCCAGCAAGAAATATATGTAATGAGTCAAGTCCAGAAACTATAAGTGAGACCAGTAAAAAATGCAAGAGATTCCAGACTAGAAAGAATGAACTCGTGTCTTTGAAATACCTGTTTCGACATGTAAACGGCTAGGGGTAAGTACGGCTCATCGCGCACTGGGTACGCGGCTGCTATCATTCCAGATTAGACAAGAGGGGGTGATTCCTGATGATTCCAGATAGGAATATTTACATGTCTACTCGAGTATTTCCTCGCCCCGACTAGTACAAGTGAATCCAAGACCCGACACATAAATCAAGTATGAGTCCAGCCTGAAACATGAGTGATGCCAGTAGTGATTCCAGAATAGAGGCCAAAAACATGAAATATACGTGTTGCAAGTAAATAAATCTAGAAATACCAGTCCGTGTCATGCCAAAAAATCAGATGATACTATACTTGAAGCTGAGTCATAATAATCATCAGATAATAAAAACTATTAGAGAATGTATTCGCCTGACGTCCTGAGCAACTAGCGATCCGAACCGGTGTCGCAATGACCTAATACGAAAAGCAAGGTTAAACAGGGTTCTAATGAATTAAACAGATATAAAATTACTAAAAATAGGCTTCTAGGGTTGTTCTAGGTCAAACGGGTCAAACTGGTAAAATATGGGTCAAAAAATCGACTCTGGGTCTAAAAAGTCAACCCTAGGTCAAAACTAGGTCAAATGTTGACTTTGGCGGTCAACCGGGTCAACTACGGTCAACTCTAGGTCAAACTAGGGTGCCCCTAAAATTCTAGACCAAAACTAGGTCATTAAGCTAATAAACCTTCAAACTCGCCTTCTTGAGATACCGGGATACCCTCGGTATCCGATACCTCGACCTAGGCTACGCACCCCGCCTATACCCGCTAAAACCTATGCTAGCACGCGTAAATATATACACATATATAGAAAAACCTATCTCTAAACTCAAACCTAGGCAATTGTTCAAAAACCTCGCCCGAAACTCAATATCTTGGGTATCTCAAGGTATTGAGATACCTTGGTATCTCAAGGTATTGAGATATCGCTCAATACCCCTCTAACTACTCCTCTAGTTAGCTATTATACATATAGACATATTCCTAGTTAATAATCTAGGCTAAAATATATATATATCTAGCACGTATATATACATACCTACAAATATATATGCACATATATAGATATATCCACAAACACACATATATATTACCTTATACCCACTCTCAAATACATATATATCTATATCCAGTTATAACATATATCTATCTAGCTATATGTATATATACCTATACATATAGATATATATATATATATATATATATATATATATATATATATATATATATATATATATATATATATATATATATATATATATCTAACTACTTATCTATCTATTTAATATCTATCTATCTATCTATCTATCTATCTATCTATCTAATATCTATCTATCTATCTAACTATTATTTATCTATCTAATATCTAGCTATCTATCAATCTATAAACCTATCTCTCTATCAATCTATCTATCTATTTATCTATGTATCTATCTATCTAGATATCTATCTACCTAGATATCTATCTATCTATTCATCTATGTATCTTATCTATCTAGATATCTATCAACCTAGATATTTATCTATCTATTCATGTATCTATCTATCTATTCATTCTATTAATCTATCTATCTTATCTATAAATCTATCTATCTATCTATCTATATATCTATCAATCTAGATATCTATATATACATATACCTCTCTCCCTCTCGCTGTGCTACGCTGCCCCGCTGCGAATGCCTAGCTGTTGTTGCTGCGCTGCTGCCGCGGCGCTGCCGAGGCGCTGCGGCGCCTACAGCGGCTGCTGCTGCTCGCTGCCACTGCCCCGCTGTGCGCTGCAGCGCACACAGCCCTCTTACACCACACACACTCAGACACGCGCACACAATCACACATACACACGACCACACACACACACAAACATGCACACACACACACACACACACACACATATATATATATATATATATATACACACACACAACTATATATAGATATACACACACACTAACATATATACTTACACACATATATACACTTATTTATATAAGTACACACAAAAAAAAAATATACATATACACGCACATATCTATATATATACATAAACACACTTATCTATATATATATATATATACACACACAAACTCATATATATATATACTCATACACACAGATATATATATATATATATATATATATATATATATATATATATATATATATATATATATATATATATATATATATATATATATATATATATATATATATATATGTATACATATACACACACACGCACACTCATAAATATATATATATATACACAAACACTCACTCACACTCGCACACACTCTCACCTATACATACACTAACACCAACACACACTCTCACACAAATACTCACTAACACACACTGACATATATATATATATAAACACATACATATATATATATATATATATATATATATATATATATATATATATATATATATATATATATATATATATACACACACACACACTCATACATATATATATATATATACACAAACACACACACACGCTCACAAACACATACTCACTCTCACACACCCTCACAGACACTCTCACACACACTAACACACACACAACTACACATAAAAATATATATATACACATACATATATATATAGAAACACACACACACACACACACACACACACACACACACACACACACATATATATATATATATACATATACATACACTCACATAGGTATACAAACACACATATCTATAAATAGACACATATATTTATACACACATACATCTATAATCATACACACATGTAGATATACAAACACCTATATATATAAATATATATACATATATATACATATATAGACACACATACATATATATATAATCATATATACATATATACACACTCTAATACACAACACACACAACTCACAACAACGCACACAACACTCACCAACGCACGCCCAACGACCCCTACACGCACAAACAAAAAAAAAATATAAAATATAACCCGAGAACTCTAGCACACACTCCCCGAAGCTAACCCAACATGCTCACAAGCTCGAAACAAAGAAACCAATTCGAAATGGCCGTTCGGTCATTTCGACGAATACGTGGTGTGCGGTTCATAAAACCTCCTGAAACACACACCACACCTACTCAAAATCGGCCCAAAATTTACCCACGGGTTCTAAACGATGTCTAAATCTTAGAAAAAAATGCTAACTCGTTGATTTTAGGCCTGTGGCAAAAACGCACACGCACATAGAACCGGCGACGATGAAAACCCCTAAAACGCCCGAAATGCCCATTTCTCTGCGACACGACTTCACGTGTCTGAACGGAGACACGTACTAACCCTTAAGACACCCGACAACGTCTACCTAGGTCCGTCTAACCTAGGGCACCACCCAAAATTGGGCCAATCTCGGATTTCACCCAAAATCGACACAAAACCTAATGTTAAAGTCTCCAAACACAACCAAACTTGTTCTAACTTTCTCCCACGGGTAGCCCTAAGGTTTAGAAAGGTTCTAAACTACTAATTATACTATATTAGAGTAATTACAAGAGGAAATTATGGTTTACCTCTTGGGAGTTGAAATCCCAAGCCAAAGTCTCCAAAAAGCTCCAAATCCACCACACCATGCTTCAAAGCTTCCAATCCAAGCTCCAACACCAAATCTAAGCTCTACCCACCTATGTTAGAGAAAAATATAGGGTTAGGATTCACATCCATGAAGAATAGAAGAAGAAAGAGAAGAAATGGGGAACTTACTTGAATATGGGAAGAAGAAAGGAAGAAGAAAGAGTGGAGAATGGAGAAGAAGAAGAAGAAGTGAAGAAGAAGAATAGGGCTGCTGGTTTGGTCAGGAATGGGTTGGAATAGGGCCGGCCATGGTATGTAAGTAGGTTTACATAGTCTCCAAAAGACCAAAATGCCCTCCTCTAACTTGGGTTTGGGTTCGGGGTTCCAAAAGCACTCAAACTAACTTCCAATCTCTCCAACTAGCCTATTAAAAATATAATAAATATTCTAAACCCAAAAATAGGTTTCACAAGAGTGTTGGTTGGGTTGGACATGGGTCCACTAGGGTCTGACATGGGTCCAGGCTAGCCAAAACCTTAAAACAATCAATAGAAAAATAATATAACCATCAATTAAATATAAATACAAATATTTATAATAAATACACAATTAACTAAATTAAAATAAAAAAATACCCGGCTCTGGAAATAGGGTAGTGACAAGCCTATCCTCCTTAGAAAATTTTATCCTCGAAATTTAAAGTCGATCGCACTTCCCCTAGGTCAAACCCCCAACAATCACAGTCAAGAAATTCTAACTAAACAACATGCAAGATCATGGTCCTACTGGTCGTGTTATCACAGTCCCAATCAGGGTCACTACACTATCTAACACAGCACAAAGAAAGTCTATCATGTACTAATGAAGCACACCACAAGGAATAGAAAAGGACATAAAGAAGAACAAAGAGACAAACCTGCTAACCCGACACCCGTAGCATCGGCCTCCTCGACTGTCAATGCATAAGTCCTGCCCTGCTGGGGTATATCCCTCTGCTGGTGCGGGGCATGATGCTGTGCCACAGATAGCCTAGCTCCAACTCTCCGATCCTGTGCTCCACCCAATGGAGGTGCAGTGGGGTAATCTCGCATCTGGTGAGCAGCGGATTCACAGAACAAACACACCTTCAGCCTCCTCCTACAAACATCCCAAGTGTGTCCTACCTTCCTGCAGTAGGCACAAGTGGGCACCCTCTGATCCTGACCCTGCTGCGCTGCCTTCTGCACATAGGGACGCTTAGCCGGTCCCGCACTACCACTTGCACAACCTGAATCATCCCTGCCTCTCTTGGACTTGAGCTCCAAGTCATCCTCTGCTCTTTGGGCATCTTCTATTATCTGCTCGAAAGTCGCCTCACGGTCGCTCCTAGTCAAAGACTTGACCGCCATGACCAAGCCCTTGCGAAACTTCCTCGCCTTTGCTGCCTTACTCAAGCCCTCTACAAATCTGCCAAGACGACAGAACTCCGCTGCGTACTCGTCCACCATCATGCTCCCTTGGACGAGTGCCTCGAACTGGCTCTCCAAAGCACTGAGCACCACATCTAGGAAAAACTTTTCCTTAAAAAGCCTCTTGAAAACCTCCCAAGTAAGTCCTGGTGCTGCAATCCTCGTATCAGTATGATACCACGTTAAAGCGAGGTCGAATATCTGACTGCCCGCTGCCTCTATCTGTATGCTGTCTGGAATCTGTGCCAGCCAAAAATCCCCTCGATCTGCTCTATCCAGTCATCCGTGTACAGGATCCCTTCTGTACCCCAGAACTTCTTGGACCGCATCCTCTGGAAGTCAATGATGCTGCTCGGCCTCGGGCGCTGAATCTGTCACGACCCGCACCCGGAATTTGGGCATGAGTCGTGTGTACGTCCAGCCTACGCCGCAGCATCGACGGTAGAACGCTGTCTAGGTCTCAACAAATAATATATCCTGTTAATAGTCTCAACTCCGTACGGAGGACAATGATAATAAACCATAGTTCTATAATATACTCAATCACAAGCTATAAGAAATAATGGGCACGATGAGAATGGAAAAGAGTTCTATTATAAACCAACCATAATAAGTCCAACTCAAGTCCTGGGTCTAGATGACCTCACAAAGTCACAAAATAATAAATACAACTCAGTCTCAGTCTAAAACAATAAATACAGAAAAAAAAGTAATTTAAGAACAGGCAGGTAAGATATCCTCTAGAATAGGCAACTCCTCTGGGATTTCCGGAGTAAAATCTCCCTCTAATCCTGGGCCGTAATGAGTGGGGCAAAAGTTCTCCAAGTCCTCTGAAAAATGTTATCCAGTCAGGATTGGAGCGAAGCACAAACACTAACAGCAGTTTCATTAAGTTGACAAAAACTATAAACAGTGTAAGGATACAAGATGAGAAGAAATACAGGAAATGTAAAGTACTGGAGAAATAAAATAGGCAATAGAGCATATAGCAATGAACAATAAATAGTGAATGCTAGAACAATAAGTAGTGAATGCTAGAACAAGTGAATCTGAATAAAGAATAAACATCTAACTAAGTGTTTGAATTATCAGTTTATTATATGATCGGCTTGGGATAAGATCAGGCTGGTTATATATGATTAACTATGATTCATGTAGGTCAGGCTAACCATATGGTTAGCTATGATGCATGTAGTGGTCAGGCTAATCATATATAACAGCTATGATGCATGTAAATGGTCAGGCCGTACCCGACGTGAGAAGTAGGGTGAGCTATGATGCATGTAAATATTTGGATATGATCACATAATCTACTAATAGTTCCCCATCCCCCAGCTTGCACAATGGATTCCAATCATGACTCCTCATGATGGGGATCTAGGGTGCTAACCCGTGTATCCATAGTGTCGGAATCAAGTATGTACTACAACTGAATTTATAGTAGTAATCAACAAATGAAAACTGTCAGAGAATGTACTCGTCTGTGGTCCTGAGCAAAGTGTGAGGATCGATGTCCAAAGGGGGATCACAATGACCTATATAAATAAAATATAAGTGTTAAATGGTGGTGTGGAAAGATAATTGCCATTAACTTGGTTGGGTGAGGGTGTTAGGCCATTTCTAGGTCTATTCTAGGGTTACCCATGGTTAACTAGATCATTACCTCGCTTTACTAAGTTGTCTAGATAATTCTAGGTATACTAGTTGGTATTAGTGAATACTGGCTAATACTAGTTAATACTCAAGTGTAACTTATCCTAGTGTACTAACTTGCCTAACTAACACACACACTCACTGAGACACACTGACACATGTTTCACTCACAGGTTCTCATACACTCACTCACAATGTTTCCCTTTACTGAGAACACAGGCAGACTACACAGTTCAAATACTGAAACCAATTGCACCTCTCACTCACACTGGAATCCCCTAATCAACCCCAACCTGATACATAAAAATCCTGGGTCTGACTCTACACTCTAATGCACATACTGCATTCACACACATGACACTGATACACAGTATCAGTTAACTCACACATGTGTACACAGCACAGCACAGTTCACATAAACTCAGGTCCTCACTACACAGGAACTCCCCTACACACAGGTATCTATTGCACTGAAACTCACACAGGCTCTGATACTCACAGGTTCTCACAGTCACACACTGTTAACTCAGAACCCGACTGCACAATGAACCACTCACAGATACAAACACAAGAACTCGATTGCACAGAAATCCCCAATGCTCACAACCTATCTATACACACACACTGACCACCCCAAACCCGAATGTGCACAATGAAAACCCAAATACACAGTGATACAAAAACACCTGACTGTACACATAGTACACAAACCCGACTGTACAGGAAAATCCCCATATACCTACTGTACAGTGAATGCCCCCAAATCAACCCTAAAATCGAGATCCAACCCTTCTCGTTGGAGGATGAAATCAGTCTATATGCAAACACCTAGGATTAGGGTTCACAAAATTGGGGGAAATCCAATGTAGGTTACCAAAACCCAAATCAAAACCCTTAATCGAAATCTAAACAATAGGGGTTTTTCCTAATGGCAAGCAACAAGGAAAAAAAACAGAATTAAAATAGGAAAAATCCGGATTTTACCTATAGGGAGATGGTTTCCCTATGAAAGTTCTTCTTCCCCAAGGTTCCTTGACCCAAGCTCCTTGCTTCCCTTTGCTTTGGAGGAGGAAGATGGAATCCTAGGGTTTGATTCCGAATTTGGGGGTGGGAAAAATGGCTTTTCTAATGGAGGCTAGGGTTTCTTTCTTCATGAAGGAGAAAAGGGTTGAGGGTGGCTCCCTTTTATATAAAAAACTAGGTTAGGGTTTCAAATGCATAGGATTAGGTTAAACCCCCATGTTAGGTCAATAAGAACTTAATTAACTAAGGTTTAGTCATTCTAGGGTTTGAGGTTCAAACCTAAAATTTGAATTCAAGGGTTTCTCTAGAATTTGGTTTTCAAATTAGGGTTTAGTCATTAGGTTAGTCCTAATGAGTTCTAGGGTTTGACCTAACCAAACACAACTAACAATATATAATTAATTTATAAAAACTCAGCAGATTAATTATTACATAATTATTCAGAATAGTGAATTTATACAAAAGCCCTAATCTGGAAATGTGGTATTGACAAGTCTACCCTCTTAAAATATTTTGTCCTCGAAATTGGACTGAACTAGAACAAGAATGATACCAGAAAAGGAAATATACCTCAAGTCTAGAAGAGATACGGGTATTGCTCGCGCATTTTGTCCTCTCTCTCCCAGGTCGACTCCCCTGGAGAGTGATGTCTCCATGCAACACGAACCAAAGGAATAGTTTGGTTCCGCAATACCTTCTCTCTGCGGTCCAAGATCTCTACGGGCTGCTCGGGGTAGCTGAGCGTCGGACCAACCTCAATCTCCGAGTGATCAAGTACGTGACTAGGGTCTGCCACGTACCGTCTCAGCCGCGACACGTGGAACACATCATGCACTCCCTCTAATGCAGGCGGCAAGTCTAGTCTATACGCCACTGCACCTACCCTCGCAAGAATACCGAAGGGTCCGATGTAACGTGGGCTAAGCTTCCCGCCTCCACCAAAATGAATCGTGCCATGCGTCGGAGAAATCCGTAAGAATACTAGGTCGCCAACCTAAAATAAAACAGTCTCAACACGTAGTCTAAACAAACATATACAAGCCAGAAAAATAACAATCTATACCTGAAACTCAAGGGGTCTTCGGTGGCTGTCGGCCCAATGCCGCTGCCTGTCCTGCGCCACTCGCAGTCTGTCTCTGATGAGTTTCACCTTTTCTGCTGCATCCATGACCATTTCTGGTCCTAGCAAGGCTCTCTCTCCAACGTCGTCCCAAGATAACGGTGTACGACACCTCCGTCCATAAAGAACCTCAAATGGTGACATCTCGATGCTGGCCTGGTAGCTGTTGTTGTAAGCAAACTCTACTAGGTGCAGATGATCCTTCCAAGAACCTCCAAGATCTAGAACGCAAGTGCGTAGCATATCCTCGAGAGTCTGAATAGTCCTTTCAGACTGCCCGTCTGTCTGGGGGTGGTATGAGGTACTGAACTTGAGCTGAGTGCCCAAGCTAGCCTGCAGACTCCTTCAGAAGTGGGAAGTGAAACGACTATCCTGATCCGAGACGATGCTCACAGGAACTCCATGAAGCCTAACGATCTGTCGCACGTACATCTCTACTAGCCTCTCTGTCGACGTGCCCACCTTGAAAGGTAAGAAATGGGCTGATTTGGTCAACCTGTCCACGATGACCCAAATTGCGTCCTTCCCTCCTGGAGAACGTGAAAGCCCTGAAACGAAATCCATGGTCACGTGCTCCCATTTCCATTCTGGAATCGGTAAAGGTTGAAGCAAACCACCTGGCCTCTGCCGGTCTGCCTTTACCTGCTGGCATACTAGACACCGGGATACGAAGCGTGCTACCTCGCGCTTCATTCCATACCACCATACGTGCTCCCTCAAGTCTCGATACATCTTGTTGGTACCGGGATACATCGAGTACTGAGAGCGGTGTGCCTCCTGCAAAACCTTCTCGTGTAGCTCCCCGCTCGGCACACACATCCTCGTGCCGTGCCGTAAAGAACCATCATCTGCGATAGTAAAGTCGTCCGACAATCCTGTCCGAACCTGTGCTCTGATACTCCTCAGAGCCTCATCATCGTACTGCACAGCTCTGATCCTGTCCATCAACTCGGACTGGATCTGCAATCCCCACATCTAAATCTCAGTACCGGGAACTAACACCTCAATCTCCAAGCTTTCTAGATTAGCCAACAAATATCTATCTGTCGTCAAGTACATAGCCATCGGATACCTGCTCAAGGCATCGGCGACTACGTTGGCCTTCCCTGGGTGGTACTACAATAAGATGTCAAAGTCCTTCATCAACTCTAACCACCTCCTCTGCCTCATGTTCAGCTCCTTCTGTGTGAACACGTACTTCAAGCTCTTATGGTCTGTGAAGATCTCCACACGCTCTCCGTACAGGTAATGTTTCCACAGCTTTAGGGCGAAGATAACTGCTGCCAACTCCAAATCATGGGTGGGGTAGTTCTTTTCATGAGGGCGTAACTGCCTGGAAGCATAGGCAATTACCTTTCCGTGCTGCTGAAGAACACATCCCAGACCCTTCTCTGAAGCATCACTGTAGATGGTGAAACCACCTGTCCCTGCTGGCAACGTCAAAATGGGAGCTGTCATCAATCTCTTCTTCAGTTCATCAAATGTGGCCTGGCAATCCTCCGTCCAGACAAAATCTACATCCTTCCTAGTCAGTCTGGTCATCGGCACTGTAATCCTGGAGAAGTCTTGTACAAACCTCCTGTAGTATCCTGCTAGCCCGAGAAAACTCCTGATCTCAGCTACCGAACTGGGGGTAGCCCACGACTCCACTGTCTTGATCTTCTGTGGGTTAACCGAGATTCCGTCACCCGATACCACATGTCCAAGAAATTCATCCTTGTCAAGGAAGAATTCACACTTAGAGAGTTTTCCGTACAGCTTCTCCCTCCTGAGAGTCTCTAAGACCAACCTCAGGTGCTCTTCGTGCTCCTCCGGGGTCTTGGAATACACAAGAATATCGTCGATGAACACCACCACGAACTTGTCAAGGTACTGGTGGAACACCTTGTTCATCAGGTTCATGAATACTGCCGGTGCATTGGTTAAACCAAATGGCATCACCATGAACTCAAACTGGCCGTATCTGGTCCGAAAGGCTGTCTTTGGCGTGTCTTCTCTCTTCACCTTTACCTGGTGATAGCCTGACCTCGAATCTATCTTTGAAAACACCCTCGCCCCGCTCAACTGATCGAAAAGATCATCTATCCTCGGCAGCGGGTATTTGTTCTTGATAGTGAGGTTGTTCAAAGCTCTATAATTAATGCACATGCGCACCGTGCCGTCCTTCTTCGGTACGAATAATACCGGAGCTCCCCATGGTGATGAACTGGATTTGATGAAGCCTTTGTCCTGCAGCTCCTCCACTTGCTTCTTCAGTTCTGCCAGCTCGCTGTTGTTGACTCTATAGACATGTTGTGAAATGGGCCCCGCTCCTGGAACCAAGTTTATAGAGAATTCAACATCTCTGCCTGGCGGCAAGCCTGGCAACTCCTCTGGAAATACATCCAGGAACTCCGCTATTAGAGGATGTGGCAGCTCCTCTTCTTCCGTCCTGGCTCCGTAAAATGTGCTCCTCCTCTGTTCCGTTGCTCCTCTGACGACCTCAAACTCCGGCTCTCCTGGTGGTCTAAATAATACTCTGCCTCTATAACAATCTATAGTAGCATGATGCCTACTCAACCAGTCCATTCCGAGTACAATATCGTACCCCGGAAGTGGCATGACGAGTAAGCTCACGCTCAACTCTCGGTCTCCTACTGACACTCTCCGATCCTTGCAGTGATCACGGACTAGGATAATACCTCCACCAGTCATGATCTTGCAAGTCCTAGCTAATGGTTCTGTGTCTAAATGATGTCGAAGTGCATAAGATACAAACACAAAACTATGGGAAGCTCCAGAGTCGAATAAGATAAATGCGGGAATACAATCGAGAAGAATTGAACCTGTGATCAAGTCTCCTGCTGGCTCGATCTCCTCGACTGCCATGGCGTACGCTCGCCCCTGGGGTGCACCTCTCTGCTGCTGATGCTGGGCGAACCTCTGATGCTGTGGTGGAAGTGGTCCCCTCTGTTGTTGGTCTCCTGGTACGGCAGGTACCCTGTTTGGTCCTCTCTGGGCGGCTGCTCCACCCTGACCTGGATGAATGGTAGGGCAATCCCTCAGCTGGTGTGTCGTCGATCCGCAGGACAGACATGAGCCCAATCTCTTCCTGCAGATCTCTCTAGTATGTCCTGCCTTCCCGCAGTACGCACACTGGATGGCGGACTGAGTCTGCCTCTGCTGCTGATGCTGGACCTGCCCTCGGGCTGGTGCCTGGTGCTGCTGGTGCTGCTGCTGAAACGGCCTCTGCTGCTGCTGATAGTGTGGAAGCTTGCCTGGTCCCGCACTACTGTTTGCTCCTCCAGAAATATCACATCCCCTCTTGGGCCTGAGGTCCAAGTCATCCTCGGCTATCTGGGCATCCATCAATATGCCCTCGAAGGTAGCGGTGCAACGTCCCGACGTGCGAGACTTGATCTCCCTTGCCAGCCCCTTTCTGAACTTCTGGGCCCTGTCCCCCGGATCTTTAATCATCGACGGCGCGAAGCGGCTCAGGCGGCAAAACTCCACGGCATACTCATCGACGGACGAGCTCCCCTGGACTAAGTCATGGAACTGACTCTCCAAAGCTCCCAGGGCAACATCAGGAAAGAACTTCTCCTTGAAGAGCTCCCAGAAAGCTTCCCAAGTGAGTCCCTTGTCAAAGAGTCTCGGCTCTGTGCGAAACCACGTCAAGGCGATGTCGAACATCTGGCTGCCGGCGGCCTCGATCTGAAGGGCCTCCGGAAGCTGTGCCAAGCGCAAGTTTCTATCGATGTCCTCTAGCCAATCATCGGCGTAGAGTATCCCTTCTGTCCCCTTGAACTCTCGAGGCATCATCCTCTTGAAATCCACAATGGTGCCCGGCCTCTGATGGTGCTGACCAGGATGCTGCTGCTGCTGAGTGACTCTCTCCACAGCCTGGAGAGCCACCTGATGAGCATTTTCCATGCTCACCCTCATCATCTCTGTCTGGGCCTGGTATGCCTCAGCCTGCACCCTCTGGGCCTCTGTCGACGTCCTCTGGGCATCGACCATGCCCTGAATCAAAGCGAACATCTGTGCCCCATCGACGGGCACACCTCCCGGATACTGAACTGGTGGTGGTGGTGGTGGTAGAGGCTCCGTCGTAGCTATGGGGACCCTCTGAACAGGTGGTGGAGGACCCCCGAATGCTGCAGACACTCCCACATGTACTGGAGATGTAGGAGGTGCTGCGGATGTCCGTCCGGCAGGGCGAGAGGTGGCAGACCTCTCTGACTCTGCTGCTCCGAGTCTCCGGGACCTGGTCCTCGGCGGCATCCTGAAGACAGATCGAAAGATTTAATTAAGGCAATAGACACGATATCATCAAGGAAGGACAGTAAATTTCTAAAGGAGAAATTATTACAAGTAGTATCATAAGAATCAGAAATTCCTAATTGTGATTGAGCATATCCTCGGCCAAATTCCTATTTCCTAAAACAGGCTCGTAGTAATACTCTAAGCGAGCACCACTACGATATCGCTCTAATGCGAATCTAGGACTAGACCTGCATGGGCCACCACTAAAAACGTGTCACGACCCACACCCAGAATTTGGGCATGAGTCGTGTGTACGTCCAGCCTACGCCGCAACATCGACGGTAGAACGCTGTCTAGGTCTCAACAAATAATATATCCTGTCAATAGTCTCAACTCCGTACGGAGGACAATAATAATAAACCATAGTTCTATAATATACTCAATCACAAGCTATAAGAAATAATGGGCACAATGAGAATGGAAAAGAGTTCTATTATAAACCAACCACAATAAGTCCAACTCAAGTCCTGGGTCTAGATGACCTCACAAAGTCACAAAATAATAAATACAACTCAGTCTCAGTCTAAAACAATAAATACAGAAAAAAGTAATTTAAGAACAGGCAGGTAAGATCTCCTCTAGAATAGGCAACTCCTCTGGGATTTCCGGAGTGAAATCTCCCTATAATCCTGGGCCGTAATGAGTGGGGCAAAAGTTCTCCAAGTCCTCTGAAAAATGTTATCCAGTCAGGATTGGAGCGAAGCACAAACACTAACAGCAGTTTCATTAAGTTGATAAAAACTATAAACAGTGTAAGGATACAAGATGAGAAGAAATACAGGAAATGTAAAGTACTGGAGAAATGAAATAGACAATAGAGCATCTAGCAATGAACAATAACTAGTGAATGCTAGAACAATAAGTAGTGAATGCTAGAACAAGTGAATCTGAATAAAGAATAGACATCTAACTAAGTGTTTGAATTATCAGTTTATTATGTGATCGGCTTGGGACTAGATCAGGCTGGTTATATATGATTAACTATGATTCATGTAGGTCAGGCTAACCATATGGTAAGCTATGATGCATGTAGTAGTCAGGCTAATCATATATAACAGCTATGATGCATGTAAATGGTCAGGCCGCACCCGACGTGAGAAGTAGGGTGAGCTATGATGCATATAAATGTTTGGATATGATCACATAATCTACTAATAGTTCCCCATCCCCCAGCTAGCACGATGGATTCCAATCACGACTCCTCATGATGGGGATCTAGGGTGATAACCCATGTATCCATAGTGTCGGAATCAAGTATGTACTACAACTGAATTTATAGTAGTAATCAACAAATAAAAACTGTCAGAGAATGTACTCGCCTGTGGCCCTGAGCAAAGTGTAAGGATCGATGTCCAAAGGGGGATCACAATGACCTATATAAATGAAATATAAGTGTTAAATGGTGGCGTGGAAAGATAATTGCCATTAACTAGGTTGGGTGAGGGTGTTAGGCCATTTCTAGGTCTATTCTAGGGTTACCCATGGTTAACTAGATCATTACCTCGCTTTACTAAGTTGTCTAGATAATTCTAGGTATACTAGTTGGTATTAGTGAATACTGGCTAATACTAGTTAATACTCAAGTGTAACTTATCCTAGTGTACTAACTAACACACACACTCACTGAGACACACTGACACATATTTCACTCACATGTTCTCATACACTCACTCACACTGTTTCCCCTTACTGAGAACACAGGCAGACTACACAGTTCAAATACTGAAACCAATTGCACCTCTCACTCACACTGGAATCCCCTAATCAACCCCAACCTGATACATAAAAATCCTGGGTCTGACTCTACACTCTAATGCATATACTGCATTCACACACATGACACTGATACACAGTATCAGTTAACTCACACATGTGTACACAACACAGCACAGTTCATATAAACTCAGGTCCTCACTACACAGGAACTCCCCTACACACAGGTATCTATTGCACTAAAACTCACACAGGCTCTGATACTCACAGGTTCTCACAGTCATACACTGTTAACTCAGAACCCGACTGCACAATGAACCACTCACAGATACAAACACAAGAACTCGACTGCACAGAAATCCCCAATGCTCACAACCTATCTATACACACACACTGACCACCCCAAACCCGAATGTGCACAATGAAAACCCAAATACACAGTGATACAAAAACACCTGACTGTACACACAGTACACAAACCCGACTGTACAGGAAAATCCCCATATACCTACTGTACAGTGAATGCCCCCAAATCAACCCTAAAATTGAGATCCAACCCTTCTCGTTGGAGGATGAAATCAGTCTATATGCAAACACCTAGGGTTAGGGTTCACGAAATTGGGGAAAATCTAACGTAGGTTACAAAAACCCAAATCAAAACCCTAAATCGAAATCTAAACAATAGGGGTTTTTTCTAATGGCCAGCAACAAGGAAAAAAAAACAGAATTAAAATGGGAAAAATCCGGATTTTACCTATAGGGAGATGGTTTCCCTATGAAAGTTCTTCTTCCCCAAGGTTCCTTGACCCAAGCTCCTTGCTTCCCTTTGCTTTGGAGGAGGAAGATGGAATCCTAGGGTTTGATTCCGAATTTGGGGGTGGGAAAAATGGCTTTTCTAATGGAGGCTAGGGTTTCTTTCTTCATGAAGGAGAAAAGGGTTGAGGGTGGCTCCCTTTTATATAAAAAACTAGGTTAGGATTTCAAATGCATAGAATTAGGTTAAACCCCCATGTTAGGTCAATAAGAACTTAATTAACTAAGGTTTAGTCATTCTAGGGTTTGAGGTTCAAACCTAAAATTTGAATTCTAGGGTTTCTCTAGAATTTGGTTTTTAAATTAGGGTTTAGTCATTAGGTTAGTCCTAATGAGTTCTAGGGTTTGACCTAACCAAACACAACTAACAATATATAATTAATTTATAAAAACTCAGCAGATTAATTATTACATAATTATTCAGAATAGTGAATTTACACAAAAGCGCTAATATGGAAATATGGTAGTGACAGAATCTGATCTGCCTGTGGCTGAATCTGTGCCACTCTGTCCACTGCCGTCATGGCCACCTGGTGGGCGTTCTCAATGCCCAGCCTCATCACATCTACCTGACTGTGCTGCGCGTCCATCATCTCCCTGAAGAACGCAAACAACTGCACGACATCTACTGGTGCAGGAAGTGGTGGAGGAACCACCGGAACGACTGGGGTAGTCCTTGGATCGACAAGTGGAGGAGGATCCCCGAGAGAAACAGATGCTCCCTCAACCGCAGGAGTGGTGAGTGGAGCGGTAGCAACTGCCTGAATATGAGCTGGACGTGAGGTAGCAGACCTCTCAGTAGCAACTGCTGGAACGGTATAATGAGATCGTATCTTCGGAGGCATCCTGAACACAGATCAAAAGAAGTCAATACGGTGCAAGATACAATATCATCAAAGAAGGATAGTAATATTTCAAAAGAAGCAATTTCAGAACAATTAGATTGGAATTGTTCCAAGTCGTGATTGAGTACACTCTTATCTTAGATCTTAGATCCTATAGCAGGCTCGCAGCAGTACAACTTAATCGTTGTACTACCACGATATCGCACTAATTGCGAATCGAGACCTGTATGGGCTACCACCAAAAATGTGTTACGACCACTACCCAGAAAATTAGGTATGAGTCGTAGGTACGTCCAGCCTACGCCACAACATCGGCGGTAGAACACTGTCAAGGTCTACTAACAATCTCACACAATCAATATATAAACCTATCAAGATCTCAACTCCAAACGGAGGAGCAATATCATAATGATAATCACAAGTACTCAATCACGAATCTAAGCATGATAAGATAACACAGAAGACTAACAACTCTAAAGTCTAAACAACTGCAGCTAAAACACCACAACATCAAATAATAATAATAATACATCATCCAAAATCATATACAATACAAGGTCTTAATCCAAAATCGGAGACAAATCGGGTGCTAAAAGCAAATAAAAACAATAACAAGGTCCTAGTGATCCCAACTACCAACCCGAAAATCACTCCTAAACTAGAGGATCCCTGTCTACACCATCGACAGGCTGAGGTCCATAAAACGTCGGACACCAATCCTCCGGATACTCTAGAAAAAATATGTCCAGTCAGGACTGGAGCAAGTACACCTCTAACAACTGTTCCAGTTAAATGATAAAAACTATAAAACAGTTATCGCAAGTAGCAAGTGAACGAAATAAAGTATGAAACAAGGAAATATACATATATCACTAGTGCATAAAGGTAAAGATGCATGAATATCAGAAGCAAGATAGTAATGACTATAAGATACAAAAAATCTAAACTAAGATCAAGTATGTGCACAAGAACGTGTAATGAGTCCAGCAAGAAATACATGTAATGAGTCAAGTCCAGAAACTATAAGTGAGACCAGCAAAAATGCAAGAGAGTTCAGACTAGAAAGAATGAACTCATATCTTTGAAATAACTGTTTCGACATATAAACGGCTAGAGATAAGTACGGCTCACCGCGTATTGGGTGCGCGGCTGCTATCATTCCAGATTAGACAAGAGGGGGTGATTCCTGATGATTCCAGATAGGAATATTTACATGTCTACTCGAGTATTTCCCTGCCCCGACTAGTATAAGTGAATCCAAGACCCGACACGTAAATCAAGTATGAGTCCAGCCTAAAATAAGAGTGATGACTGTAGTGATGCCAGTAGGTGATGCCAGTAGTGATTCCAGAATAGAGGCCAGAAACATGAAATATACATGTCGTAAGTAAATAAATTCAGAAATACCAGTCCGTGTCATTCCAGAAAATCAGATGATACTATACTAGAAGCTGAATCATAATAATCATCAGATAATAAAAACTATCAGAGAATGTACTCACCTGACGTCCTGAGCAACTGGCGATCCGAACCGATGTCGCAATGACCTAATGCAAAAAGCAAGGTTAAATAGGGTTCTAATGAGTTAAACAGATATAAAATTACTAAAAATAGGCTTCTAGGGTCATTCTAGGTCAAACCGATGAAATCTGGGTCAAAAAGTCAACTTTGGGTCCAAAAAGTCAGCCCTAGGTCAAAAGTTGATTTTGGCGGTCAACCGGGTCAATTACGGTCAACTTTGGGTCAAACTAGGGTGCCCCTAAAATTCTAGGCCAAAACTAGGTCATTAAGCTAATAAACCCTCAAACTCGTATCCTTGAGATACCGGGATACCCTCGGTATCCGATACCTCGACCTAGGCTACGCACCCCGCCTATACCCGCTAAAACATATGCTAGCACGCGTAAATATATACACATATACAGAAAAACCTTTCCCTAAACTCAAACCTAGGCAATTGTTCAAAACCTCCACCCGAAACTCAATACCTTGGGTATCTCAAGGTATTGAGATACCTTGGTATCTCAAGATATTGAGATATCGCTCAATACCCCTCTAACTACTCCTCTAGTTAGCTATTATACATATAAACATATTCCTAGTTAATAATCTAGGCTAAAATATATATATATCTAGCACGTATATATACATACCTACATATCTATATGTATATATATAGATATATCCATAAACACACATATATATTACCTTATACCCACTCTCAAATACATAT